>OY829913.1:179726353-179815939 GCA_963691935.1 Nephrotoma guestfalica
CTCGTTTTCACGAAGGTCAACATAATTTTTTGATATTATTTTTCCGTTTTTTTACTTGATTGCAAAAATTATTACTTTTTCGATTAACTCAAAACTAACTAAACATTTTATAAAAAGTACAATTAGTTCTTAATCGAATATGACCAAAATTAGATTAATAGGATATAAGTAAAGATATAAGTAAAAGTAAACCAAGTTTTCAAATTTTAAAGGTTTATAACGACTTAACCATACATACCAAATTTCGAATATCCATAGTAGTATTTTTACTCAGATTGGAATGCTCTTTCACCCCTTCAATATGAAACCGTCAGTCGCGGACACTGTATATTTGTACGGTAAAGTTTATCGAGGATACATTTCGAATTTAAATTCTGCAGGTTTATAAACATCAAATTATTTACTTAAAAACTTTGCTTTTAATTAAACACTATGTTTTAATTTGCGAATAGTTTAATAAACATTTCAAATTTCTAATTGTTCTACTACTATTCATTGAAACACTGCTTTTTTAACAGATTACATTGCCCAAAACATGCCTTTTTTATTAATTTTTTTTATATTGGTTGCCTTTGATAATGTGCCTAGAAGTGTTTTACCGCAGAGAGAATCATCAGTACAATCACTCCCAATAAACTGAATAGAGGGCTGTCTGGTATTCGTTGATATTTTTCATGAATTGCCGTAATACTTATACGAGTATCAAAGAATGTGATATTGAAGTACAGTAAGGAATTTAGAACGTAACTTCTCGAAATACAGAAATGATGCTAACTCACTTGTCATTTTCCAACTTTACGGAAACAATCTTCAGCTTTCTAAGAAACAATGAGTTAGCTATAGTATATAATATTTGGTTTCTGTCTTCCAAAAGAACACTTAAGCCGGCTCCAAACTTCTTCGTTCATTCATTCAAACAATTTTTTCGACCAATAATCTCTTGTAAAAAAATGCAAAAGCAAAAAAATCGTCTTTTGGAGCAGTCGAACAAATTGTTTGAACGAATGAACGAAGAAGTATGAATGCGGCGTTAATATTGAAAAAGCAAATTTGTAGATATAATAGGTTGTTTTATTATCCCGCGGTTTCTTGTTAATTGCTGACAAGCGGAAAGAGATAAAATCGTGTGTTTACATCAAATAAAACTCATCAACTGAAAATATATGTCATTCTTAGTGTGGTTGCCATAATTAATAATAAAATTACGAAACGATGTATTTTTGTAGCTATCAAATTAAAAACAAATTGCCACTTTAAACAAACGTTTTTGTTTGATTTTTTATCGGGATGACATTCCATTTTTGGGTCTCCTGAACTTATGAAGCACAATAAAGTACATTATAGTACTGGTGGAATGTGATAAAGTGTAATTACGAGTAGTGTTTTTTTTTCTATAATAAACGCTGTACAAGTTGCGTCTAATATTTGTATGGTCAATCATCAAATCAATTTATAGTTTTAGCTTCTGTTTTATTAAGTTTGACGCGTAAACTAAATCGCATTAATAATAATATTCGTTTTTAGATCACCTATTTTATATGTTTTAATGAGCTGTCGAAGCTCTTAAATATTTTCTATATAATAAAAGAATGTTTCGTTGTTACTTTATTCGTATTTGATGTTCTATCGTTTATCGTTGATTTTTCCATTTTTTAGGTTTTGTATTGTAGAACAGAGGTATTAGGCTTTTTATTTTTATAAGTAAACATCGAGACAATACAATTTATTAGATTTTTAGACTCAAAATTCTAACATGATACTAAAGCAATGTCAAAGGTAAAATAACCTATTGCAAGAGATATCACGCACTTAGTCTCCATACACGACATGAAACCTCAGTCGTGTTACATTAAACCTTGGCAGACTGGTAAGAGCAAACCGAGTGATAAAGTTGCTGAATGTAGGGAATAATCACGAGCAAAGTAAGAGGACAAGATTAAAAAAGATAAACTATTTCTAACTTCGTTCAAACCTTAAAATATTGCATTTAGACAAAGTTAATTTCGGCCCTGTTTTTCAAATAATAAGAACTTTGAGTGTTTTAAGTCGCAATCTTCTATAATAAACTTTTATGTAAAAATCCAAGTTATTTGTAGAAATTGAACTATTAACAAATTTTAAGCTCGTCAAATTTACATTTGGCAGTGAAACGAACCAATTAGAAAATATTTATGAGCCAATATAATAATATAAGGTTTTTATTGGTTTGTGGGCTCTTTTTCAATATTGAAAATAATTATTTACTAAGCTTTAAAAAGAACGCAAAATCTAAAATTAACGAAAGTCCAATTTCTTGAAGGCTTAGGCATTGTTTTGAATAATTCAGAATTTTCATTTTATTGTATTTTATTACAAACAAATTTTTGGTTCTCTCATAAGTCCGATTTTAGCTAACTGGTTAATGGACAATTTAGAGAGTTTAGCAGTAGATAGGGTCTTTAGATTTTCAGCCTTTATTTTATTATCGTTGTGTGGATGATATTATTACCGCTATACCAGAAAATAAAATTGATAAATTTTTAAATAGTTTTTAATAAAATAACAGTAGAATAAAATTTACTTTAGAAAAGGAAGTTAATAACAAAATTGCATTTTTAGATTTACTTTGATTCACGGACCTGATGGTAAAATTTCTTTCGATTGGTATCATAAAGATAGTTGATCTGGCAGATATCTAAATTGTCATTCCTGGCTTCCTACTTCATATAAAATTAATACAGTAAAAATTTTGGCTCAAAAAATATTAAAACTTTCAGACAAAAAATTGCATAATAAATTTTGAAAGAAACACTTCACACAAATACTTCAACACAAACAACCATTATCCGGCTAAATTAATTAATAAAAGTTTATATTCTGCTTATTAATGATGTCCAAAATTATTTATCCATTCCATATATTAAACATTTGTATGAAAAAATTAAATACCTGTTTAAAAGTTATAATTTCAAAATTGTTGGTAATTCATTGATCAGTTTAAAAGATTCAATTTGTTCGAAACTCAAAGATCCAATACTGTTGAAAAGGCAGTCGAATTTAATTTACCAGGTTAAATGTGATTTTAATGTTGTTTATGTTGCCAAACAATTGTTAGAAAAACTAGTTTATCAACATAAAAATGGCGCAAATAATGATAACGAACAATGTACGAGTGCACTCACAACACATTTAAAAAATACAAGACATGTAATTAATTTAGATAATGTCAAGATACTTGATAAAAAACGAAATTTTAGAAAGAGATCAATTTTGGAAATGCTTTACATTAAATCTAACTCTATAAACATTAATAATGATTGCAATTATATCGGAAATGCTATAATTATTTTGTTTTTGTCTCCCTTATTGTGATTTTAATTTTCAAAATTTCTAAATTTATTTCTTATATTAACATTTTTTATTTTACAAATTCAAATCATATTTTATATAATATGTTAATTATACCTTCTATTCTTTTTGTGTATAGGCATTGTATATTTTGTAATCGAGAAATCTTGTTTAATAAATCTACATTAGCTTTGAAAATGATGTCGAATTGACATCGAAAGTTCAGTAAATAATTATTTTAATATTAAAAAAGGGCCACAAACCAATAAAAACAATATATTATTGAAAGGAACAATTTTTCATTAAATGAAAATCCTAATAGTTTATTATGGGGACACATGAGGCAGTAATCCAGTGCTCAGACAACAATTTAACTGATCACTGTTGTATGAAAGCTGATTACAATTCTGTCTGAAGAGTTAATTTTTGCTTTGCCGTACAGGTAGTACTTTCTACGTGTGAACACTACTCCCTGTCTGGAAGACACTATATGTTTACTGCGTAGCTCTATTTAATATATGTATATTATGTTTTTAAAAAAAATTTTACGTTAAATACTAGTTTTGAGCATTCGCTTCTTGTCAGCTTTGCCTATTCTGATTAGCTAAAGTTGAGAGAATAGTTAAAATTGACAAAAAGCGATGCTCTGCTAAATTAATAAAATTAGAATTATCATGAAAAGAAAAGAAAAAACTCTCATTTGTTAAAAATAAAATATATAAGATCGTGATAAAAGTGCACAAAATGACAACCATCGCAAATATGATTATTATTATGTAAATAAAATAAATACAATTATTTCAAGAAAATAATAGGACAAATATATTTAATACAAACTTCTTGATAAAGACATAATATTTTGACAAAAATGAATTCAAAATATAACTATGAAACTCTTGAGTAAAGGTCGATTGTTGCTCTTGTCTCAGTTACCGCTCATTATTATAGTAATTTCTTCACTCGAGCAATCATTTCCTAATGGCTACATAATCTGTTCAGATTAAAATAAAATTGTATGTTTTCTGGTGATTTATAGTGTATTTTAGCGAATTTGCATGAACGCACAAAACGGAAAGGTGTCTAGTTTCATCTTTTTATACTAAGAAATGTCAAAATCATATAAAATTAATTAGGTAATAATGCAATACTACATTTAGGTTTCATACAACAATAGAAATAATTTCTGTCTTGTTTTAGTAATTTATTCATAAAATGTTTGATGATTATAAGGTTTTATGCATCTCCACGCGAATAGTACAATGCATAATAATAATTTGCAATGCACAAAATTTCCCCCGACTATATGGGACCACATGGAATACTTCTGTCCTTGACATTTTCAATAAGAGACTGATGCCAATTTACCAATTCACAAATAATTGATTGTTGAATAGTCCGCATACACTAATGATTTTATAAGTGTTTATAGTTTTATACTATCCCATGTGGACGCGTTAGACAAAACTGCTTCAGTTTTCACTTTACGTACTGATTTGAGAATACAGTCTGATACTAAATAACTGTATCGTGTGAATGCAAATTTTCTAGACATTACGCGACTGTATTACACTCTAATGTATACGTAGCATAAGATGGATTATTTACGGGTTTGTTTGATTTGGAATTTTATATTATTTTGTTATACTTTGAAATTTAATTGTTTGCTTCCATTCAACGAAGTCCAGCCACTAACAATTTTATAATTAATTCTGAAACTTTATCTTCCGTATAAATTTTATAGCTTTTTCACACTACTCCTCGTTCGTTTATAATAACTTTAACAATTTACTATTTTATACCAAATAAAGTTTATGTTTAATCTTTTATGGTAAATAAAAAATAAGGAAATTGTATCCTTTACCATTTTGTACAGGTTTTAGGTCAATTCAATATTAAATTTTCTGAAGTTATCCAAATTTTGTTTTATATTTTTTTTATAAATATGCAGATCATTTTATACAGATTTTGGACAGAACCAGAGGCAATGACCGTGTTTTTAGCTTCCATTTTATTTATTTGCGACATATTTTACACGTTTTAAAAATTTAGAGACGCATGACAAACTAGTTATCAAATAATTTACTAATATATTATCAATAATTCTGTTACCAAGCAAGCGTCATCCCGTTTACTTATTTGCGTCCACACAGGTTATACATAAATTTATTGAATTGAAATTTAAATTTAAATATGCTAAATAATTTGGGTAATAAAATTCTAATTTAATTACCTACAGATGATTAAAGAGTAGATTATTTTGATACTCTTATGTTCTAAAGATAAAAGAATTTAACAAAGTTTATTTAAATTTATGTAAACTTTATAAACAACAATCAAGTTTTTTGGCGTATGTAACGTAACATATTCACAAATTATTGTTTATTATATCAGTTTGTAAGAATAAAACCTTTAATAGAAACAGAGGTTTTATTATATATGTTTTGATACGGATTTGATTCATTATCTTTGAATTTATATTTTAACTAGTGGATTTTTGGGTACGAGTATAAATCACTTTAAATGACGTAAATATACTAGTATGGCCCTTATTTGGCCAAATATATAATAATACACTAGTATTATTGTAAATCTACCGTGATTATAAGTTAGTAGTCCTTTTGAGGTTTTTTCAGCCTACAACTAGCTTAACGCCGAGTTTATTTTGCTAAAAAAATTTATGACTTTTCAGGGCCGTGATTGTGTACAAGTTAAGATTCAAAATATGTTAAAGTGCATTTGATTTTAATTTAAATTCACAAAAAATAACGAGAAGTTATAAAAAATTATATAATAATTATTACCTTTGTCGAAGCTTGATCATCATTTTCATCACATTTTTGAGCTTTCATTATGCTGCTAAATGTATATTTACACAAAGTAATTCTAAATTGCTGACTGATGTATAACTTTTGCAAAACGACATTGTGCCACTCTATACAGAGCGGCAACACGATGCGTTTTCCTTCATAAGTGGTTAGTTTTTTGCAGCACGTTTGCAACATTTATTGTGCGAGCCGTGTTGTATACTCACTAACCCAAACGAGAAAAATAAAACCATATTTAGGGTTAGATTTTTTTTTAATTTTACGTGATTAGTGTGAAATTGTATATTGACAAAAACTAAACGCCGTAGTACATGTGGGAAATTTTAGATTGGGCTTCAATACCCACTAGACCCACTACCCACTTAAATTTTGTTGTATTCTTTGTTGAAAAATGCAGTGTGTGAACCGGCGGCTAATTTATTAATTTCGGTATTCGATTACACATTAAACATATAACAACCCATAAATACGATAAAAACACCTACATGAAATATTAGCCATTTTGATTTATTTTAATAAAACCGATCTACATAAAATAATGTAATATACATTGCGCCAAAAAAAATCGGAACAGAATTTTTTTTCGAAAAATACTCACATTTGAACGTTTGTATCTTGGTGAAATAACACTTTTCCAAAAAATTATTTTGCTGGAATCCCTTTGTTTTTTGTATGACTTTTTGAATAAAATAAAAATTGTCTAAAATAAAACAAATATGCATATAAAGCTGTTTAAGAATGAGAATTTAGAAACCTTGTAAACGATGCTGTAAACATTTCTGTACCTCGATTTATTGAAGTTTTATCGAGAAACGTATCAAAAAGCGTATAAAGTACATTTTTATATCTTGTAAACTAAGCACTCTTATCTCTCTCACAAATTTGGAGAAACTCCGAGATGATTACAAGAAGAATGGCAACAAATCACCATGCAACAAACCACCATGCAACAAATACACAATGTTTAAAATATGCCACCACGTATTTATGAAGGAATGCGGGCTAGAGGAGGTAACACGCGATATTGAAAATTCCATTTTATTCGTAGGTTTTAGTTTTATTACGTTTGAATAAAGTTTAAAAGGATTTTTGTTGCAATATACCTTTTGAGATAAATCACATTTTTTACTGTAACAACTTATTTTCTCCTTAATCTTGAACCACCAAAATTACGCCTGATATGCGTGTCTCATTTTTTGGCTACGTTTCATAAAAATCGACAAGGAGTCGTCGTCCAGAAATTTCCGCAGCAACGTTTTCAAGGTCAAGGTCTTGATCCTATATAAAACGGCTAATTGGAATTTGAAAATGAAATATCGAGCAAGTTCGTTTACAGTCTCAACCAGCAACTTATTTTTTTTTCTTTTAGACAATTTTCTTTTACTTAAAAAGTCATAAGAAAACAAAATAAAATAAAACGAATTCCAGTATCGAAGAGAAAACAGAATTTCCTTGAATTAGAAGCAACATTACTTATGGAAAGGTGTTTAGAAGAGGTGTTTAGAAGAAAAGAAAATTATTTATGATGAAAAGTGTTATTTCACCAAGGGACAAGCGTTTAAATCTGGATATTCGAAAACAACTTCTGTTTGGATTTTTTTCTTAGCACAGTGTATAATAATTAAACTCCTTTTACTAAATAACAGGCAATTGACAATTATTTTCACAATTTCTCGCGTCAGGACATATTTTCGTGACGATAAATTAAACGGAGTGCTTAGCGCCACACTGCGTAGAAATACAATATCTAAGTACACCGCTTTTGGTATTTTGACAAACAATTGTGTGATGACTCCATAAAATAGTGTTATTACACTACAATAATATTTGATAATAACGACCTTTTAAAAACTATCAAATTACTGTTTTGGTGACTCAAACAGCTTCTTACGTTCTACCTTAATTGTAATGTATTATTATAGATTGCGTGGGACATGTATTTAGTCCTGTGGTCTATATTGCGATATTCTTAAAAAATCAAAAAAATAACGTTAAAGTCATAGTTAATATGTGCTGTATTATAACGATGTAGATATGCATCTGGCAGCTCGGCTGAAAACAGATGTGCATAATTTATGCGTGCATTGCTGCGTCCGAATATGCGGGTAATTTCTCGATTTTTGAAAGTCTTTTGACGTTTCTTTCGGATAATACACAAAACAACGAATAATAAGAAGTCAATCAAAGTTAGGAATAGGGACCACTTGCATAATTATGCATGTTATGCAGAATACATGTAATTCATTTCATAGATACTAGTGCATTCTAATTTAGAGGCACGCGTAATGATGCACACCTGTTTTCAGCCTAAAGATTAAAATATCACAACATTTATAATATAAATACTTTTAATTTAATTGTTTTCTTCAATTTTTTCATGTTTATTCACGTAAACGTAATTTTATTCATAACATAACTGGTCGATCGTATAAGCCCTTTTACCCTAGAAAACACTAGGTTTGGGTACCAATATTGAAAATTCGATGAATTGTTTGGTGTATACAATCAGGCATATGTAGTTTCTTTAGTCTTGACTTGGTATTGTATAATTATAACTAGTGCTATTAATGGGTAATAATGTGAGTGGTTGATAAATGTCCGAGGGCGCTAGCCCGAAGACTTTTTGAACTCTAAATATAAATGCAACTTTTTTTCTGACATTTTTCGTACATCTAAGTGACCTTTGCATTTATTGTTTAATTGTCACTATTGTAAATGAATAAATTTTTCGTAATTGTGAATAAAAATGGCTGCATCTAACATTGAAATAAGATAATGTAAATAATGCCGAAAAAATTGTGGGGGGATGCAATTTAATAATTGCCGTGTAACGATGAACTTCAATTTCAATAAATTAATCAAATTGAGATATTACATACAATTGTTTGATTTATATAAAATTTTCAATTCACAATAGTCTCGACTATTTAATTTTATATTCACAATTGCCTCGACAATTAAATTCTTAATGGTAGAGATACCAAAAACCCCTTTATTGGTATAGCTTACTCTTCCCTTAAGTGACTATTATAGTCGAGAATGATATAAAATATTTTATGAAACACAAAATAAAAAATGAAAACAAAAAAAAACAAAAACTGATAACCGAAATATCCCGGAACAAAACATTTCAATGAAAAAATTTCGACTAATCGCTTCCATCCGATATTCCAGTAAAACTTCCTTATAGTTACATAGTTATTTATAAGACATTATTATGCTCGGATAATAAATTTTAAATAACATCTTTAGATGCACAAGACCAAATGAAATTATAATCTGTTTCATCATATCAGCCTTCGAAAAATTTGTTAAATCGCGTTAGTACCAAAACTATATTATATAAAAACCAACAACTGATTTAAATCCTCCTGTATTAGTTCCCATTAAATTATTGCTTAAGTTTAAGTTTATATATTCTCTGTTAAACAGCATATGCTTAGAGACCCCGATTCTTCCAGGAAGAAATTATATAATTTGTTCAATCATAAACCGCATTAAATATTTCCCAACGCGAGGCGGTTATAACGAATTTATAAACTTGTGTAAATATGCATGTTCGAGTATGTAGGCTTATGTTATGCGAAAGAAATCTGTCAGTTTGCTGTTGTTGCTCTTTAAATTATTTATCAATATAAAGCTTATTTATTCATCAATATAAAGCTTCGTACAAATAATTCCAATTTGAAATTTTTGCAAAATGAGAGTAGTATTTGGTATACAAATGGAAATATGGGCTAAATAAATATGTTATTCATCAGATTGATTTTCTGCAGGATTCGCGTATGTGTATATATTTATCTAAATACAAAGTCGTGTATTTTTACATACAGTCGAATGAATATACATTTCGAATAATCAATTTTCGCTCTGTTGCTGTATTAACAGAAATAACTCAATCTCACGTATACTTTGTACTCGTATATATACATTTTGTTTGAAAAAATATTTTTCATTTCGTAGGAAAAAATATAAAATAATAATAAAAAATGTTTCATACATTTTCTTATATTACACAATTTTTATTTCGTATTCTTATTAAAAAGATAGTGTCATATATTTCAATGTCAGGCCAAATTTGATTCGCAACATTTTTCACGAAATGTATAAACAAAATGATGTTATTATGATAACAGAAGCATCGCATGAAACTACCTAGGGTTCAACATAATATTTCTCTTTTTAGGCGTAAGAATGGATTACACAAGACGTTAAACAAGTTATTCCAAATTAAAGAAGAACATTTCGAGAGATGATTGATGACTAACAAACTAAGCTTACTTATTCACAGATAACTATGCAACGTGAAATTCGAGGAAACCCTGTGTAACACGTCCAACAAACTCACTAAATGAATATGATTTCCGATGATAAAATATCAATTTTTACTGGTTAATTTTCGAGACAAATCGAAAAATTTGCTGGTTTTTTATTTATTTGCAAATGAGCATAAGGGAAATGAAAGCCGTTATAACGAGTTTTCTCTGCACACCCATGTAGAATAACGGTAATAATCGTTAACAACATCTTGCCTCCTTTTTATGGTCATAATTTGTGTTAAAATAATGTTTTATTAATATATTAAATGTGGTATTTTATTGTTGGAATATAAAAATTTAAAAATAAAGTGGAAAAAATTTTGAAAATCTCGTTTTTAAATATACTTGTGTGCCAATATTTCCTATAATTTGGAGCAAAATGTAATTAAATTATTTCTAGTAAGTTGGCTAAACATATTTGCCAAGCCATAAATAAATTAAGAGGCATTTTCACGAATGTACTAAATCATCTACTAATTATAAAAAGAACGTCTTATATTTTTATAATTGTCACTCATTTCTATTCAGTTTGTGACAATTTATCGTGATAATTTTATTATATGGTACGTTTATAGACAGAAACTCTTGTTTTTATTTATTTATCTCATTTGTTTATTTGTTCATCGAGTTCACAAGTTTTCTCTTCTAATTTTTACCTGATTTTGGCAAATATCAGGTGCGTAACTATGTTTCTGGGTTTCACACATAGATGGTGCTATCGATACATCTAGTTGTCATTTATGTCAGAAGGCAGTTGTTAACGATAACGAGTAATATCGAGCACATATCGCAACGCACAAATATTTTTTCTAAGAAAGAAAATGTCGAGTTTTGTGCCAAACAAACAGCATTTGCGGGAAGCTTTGTTTTTCTGATTCAACTTGACAAAGAATGCAGCTGAAGCACGTCATTTGCTGAGGAGGCCTACAGTAATGATGTACCATCTACTTGTGAAGGTTGGTTGAAACGCTTCTGAAGTGGCAATTTCGACATTGAGGACAAGAAGCGCTCCGGAAGACCAAAAACATTTGTAGACACCGATCTGCAAGCATTATTGGATGAAGACGATACGCAAACTCAAGATCAACTTGCGGAAGCATTAAACACGGCTCGCCAAGGTATTTCCAAACGTTTACATGCTATGGAAAGAATTCAAGAGGAGGGAAAATGGATGCCGCGAGAGTTGACACCCGAAATTTTGCTTTTACTGCATGAAAGAAAGAGCTTCCTACATCAAATTGTTACGGGAGATGAAAAGTAGATCTCTTTTAAGAATCCCAAACGCAAAAAGTCGTGGCTTTGACCTGGCAAAACATCAACATCGACGGCATGGCCAAATCGCGTCGGAAAGAATACAAATGCTCTGGCTTAGGTGGGAACAGAACGGAATCGTATACTATGAGATGCTGGGCAGCTAGCTCATAGTCAACAGGGCGAAATGGTCAATGGGCAACGCTACCGACAACAACTCATCAATCTGAACAATGAATTGCTCGAAAAACGACCAGAATGGGACACGAGACACGAACGAGTGATATTGCAGCACGACAATACTCCACGCTATCGCCCTCCCATCGTCCAGGACACCATCAACTCGCTCAGATGGGATCTGCTACCGCATCCGCCTTATTTGCCAGACCTGGTTCCCTCGGATTATCACTTGTTCCGGTCGATGGCACATGGCTTGGCAGCGCTACACTTGACCAGTTTCAAAGAATTGCAAAATTGGTTGGATGAATGGTGTCGGTCCAAAGACGCATCGTTTTATCGTCGTGATATTCATATATTGCCAGAGAGATGGCAAAAATGTGTAGATAGCCGAAGAATAACACTTTGAATAAACCATTTTTTAAATTTGTATTGAAATTTTTAATTTTTAAACCGGACATATTAAACCAGAAATTAAGTTAAGTACCTAGTATGTTCTAAATTTCGAACATTTAACATAATTTTTTTCATAGTTCGGCAAATGCTCATTATTTGTTAATATTTTCATTCAATGTTTTATGGTTTTATGTATAAATGACAAAACATTTCTAAAATTATCAATAAATAAACTTAGATTTGGAGCACAAGGGTGGTACAAAAATCGGAATATTTCCTTGTAAAATTCATGTTGCGATTTCGGTACGTAATGTAAAATGTGTCCAATTTGCTTCATTCGGTTGTAACCGTTATCAAATTTTGCATATCAATAAGAAAGCATTAGTGCTGAAACTAAAATAAAGGAGGATAAATGTGGCGTACGCTTAAAATAAATTGGCCGAAATTTTAAATCATAACGATTTTGAATTTTCATTCAGTGATAATGAAGCGAGTGAATAATTGAATGGTGATAATATATTGTGGAAAAAATTATAGCTCATGAACGACTAAGATCGGGATCTGGAAGATAATGATACGGATGAAGAGCCAATTAGGGTCACATTGCCTGCTCGAAATTATGTGACAAAATTTTGTATACAAAAATACTATAGTGTTCGTTGTTATTTTACGATAACTGGCACTTTCGAACTTAGCAGCAATATTTGGAACATTCACTGCCAACACCTAATTGGTGCTTTGATCGGTTTTGATCTGTTAATTATGATTAATAATATTAGATTTTTTATTTAATTTTAAAAATATTCAATATTTTATTTACCTAAATTAGAAATACACTGTGTAAAAATTAAATTAAATTGAAACCAAATGTATTTTGTATTTTATAGTTTATTTGTTATTATAGAACTTTTAATCAAAAATATTCCGATTTCTGAACAAATTTTAAGAGGCTCTCTTTTAATCTGGCCTAATCGTATTTTTTTAAAATCGTAAATGCCATTGTTCGAGTTCAAATAAGCTAATGTGATTTTTTCATTTTATTACAAATAAATCATGATTCAAAGGGTTAAACTAACTAGACGGTGTTAAAATGGTATTATCTTGAAAAATTCCTTTTCGTCGTGAGAAAATCAGTACTAGATATAAATCATAATGAGATTGTGTTTTTACAAAACATAATAGCGAAGAAATAGATAACTGGATGGACAGAACTGGACTGATGAAATCAATATTTGTTAATTGGGAAAATTGCATACCAGTTCGATGAATATATACTCTAAAAAAAATATTCACTGTACATTCCATAGTTTGATTTTGAAAGTATTGTAGTGCAATATAAAGTATAGTACAATTTAAATAATAATAATGTTATTTGAAACTAGGAAAATGACACATAAAGTTTGATGATAACATCTTTTAGTTCAATTAATTAAGTTATTGAAGCCAAATTATCGATGTGGTTTTGTAACAGAAGTAATATTCAATTTCGATCTGATACAATCATAAAAAATTTCATGTTTCATACCTTGGCGACTCTATATTACAATACAATCACCACACTTTGTATTCTATATAATATGTCAGCCGTGTAGCAGTTATTCTAGTGAATTATAAGATAGTTCACTAAATTTATTTTTACAAACTTCCATCTCATTCGCACTAATTCGATTCCTGTCCAAGTAATTTTTAATTTTCTATTTAAAATTGTTCCTGTAATTTATTTGCAACTAACTAGTTCAAAACGATGTCGAACACATCGGTCCTAACGCTATTTAATTCTGCTTTTTGATAACATGCAATACAATAGAATCACCGAACAATTATATACCAATAACACCTATTTCAAAGCAAGTTCCCATTTTGATTTTTAATCATCATGACTAAAAAAAATTAACTAAATTGCTTTAAAGTAGATATATTCGAGATCGCTTTGAATTAATCATTACATTCAATAGTAAATTTGGGGAAAATGTCACGTTACTCAATAAGTTCCGATGTTAATTTTTTTTTTGTAAAATTCGACTTTATTCAACTACATAGTTTTCTTCAAGATAATTCATTCTAACGCTTCTCTTACATTTCGATGGCTTTAGAACGATTTACCGACAAAATAGGTGTTTGTTGCGGCTATGACTTTGCATTTGACGCAAATCTCTTTTCGTTGAGCATCCGGAAACCATGGTTGGATGGGGAAGCAATTTGATATGGTGCATTGCTTGGTGACAAACTGCTTTAATACTTTTTTCTCATGTATTTGGTGCCGTTTTTTCGCATCTCTTACCTTAAACGCACCAATAATGGCATATAATATTCGCTGTTGATGGTATTTTCTGAAGATAGTCGACTATCTAATAGTCTATCTTTCTGAAGATAGTCGACGAATAGAATACCTTGCGCATCCGAATAGAAAATTCTAATCAATAAATTTTCTCCAAATTTCCCATGTAGCCTCAGCATAACCTTAGAACTATTAGAAAAACAACCGAAAGTGTTAGTCACTTGTGGAAGTTTTTGGAATATTGGCCAGCAACTGAAAAGAACTTTAACAAGTACACATAAAATGAAAAAATTATAGTAAACATTCTAACCGATAAATTTTCCCCATGTAAACGATAACCTCCCTAGATTTTCTTATTAGATTCATAAGTCTCCATAAGCGTCCATCACTGACTCATTTCAGAACTGAACGAAGTTCTACATATTAGAATGACCGACGAGGCAAATTTCACAATTATTGATTAAGAATTCGTCGTCCTCCTCTTTAATCTAAAACTCAGTTTAGAATCCCTAACCAATATTACTGCCAAATTTCATCATAATTCAATAAGAAATTCAGAAGAAAGATGGAACATAGTAATATTTCAATGAAATTGAGAATACCGAGTTTCTTTACTTCGGAGGTCAATTTAAAGAAGGCTTTTACGGTTTTATTCCTTTGTAGTGCTTTATTTTGTGAAAAAATAAATACAAAATGAATACAAAATTTCCGTACAACATAAATTCTCTTCTCTCATAAAATCTCTTATACAGCGTTTGATTTGTGAAGTTGTTTTAAAAATATTGTTTTGAGTTTTTGTATGATCTTCAAGAATGTTCTACCTCCAGTCCGATGTAATGATTTTTTAACTTAAAATTTGTTTTCGCAATTTAAGAAGATTGAGATAAACGAAAACCTGTCTGTATAATTAGAATGTGTTTAGGGAAATGTTAAGGAAAAATTTGAGCAAACCAAATGAAAATTATCTTCCACAAAAATGTAATTAATTTTTTAGAAAACAAGGCAGACTATTTAACGGTTATATTTGAAATTTGGTTTCACTGCAGTATGCCAACGAGTTGTTTAATTGGCTGGGTACAGATCATTCACTGGAAACAATTTTTTATTGAATCCCGATAGTGAAAAATTGAGAAACCCAGTACCAGATTACTCTGTCAATGGATTTTAGTTTAGTCCAATCTGCATATTTCGTTTTATCGGACTCGCAAGACAAGATATACACAGAAAAATTTCCCGTTCAGAAACGCACAAAGAGATCGAGGACCGCCATCATCTCTTCCTACATAAAATAATTCTTCACTTTAATAACTAAAGGCTGAACAAATTAGTAATATATATTTGATAAATACTATATCGGTCATTTTTTCTGATTCATTTCAGTTGGAAAATGCTTAGAAATTGTTAAAATTTATTACAAAAATAATAATTCTCTTCGGGCTACGTTTCGCGCATTACATGCAATTTATGGTCACATAATCGAACTACAGAGTTTAGTATTCGTAATGTAATTAAAAAATTGGAGACAAATGGTATTGTTTGTAATGTTAAGAATCCAACCCGTCAAACACGTACGTACTGCAGAAAATATCAGCACATGGAATATTCTTCAAAAAGATTTGCATTTCTAGGCATATAAGAAAAGACCCAAGAACCTTAAACCAAAATACCATTTATTGCGTAGAAATTTTTTTGATTGGTTTTTTGTTTAGATCTACTTGAAACAGATTATTTTATGGAAAAATCATCTTCAGCTATGTATGAAACTCATTTCTGGTTAAATGGCTTCTAAATAAGCACAATTGTGGCATTTGGAGTAAAACAAAACCCGGCTGTTCATGAAACACGTTTACATCCACAAAAATTAACAGTTTGGTGTGGTTTATGGTCTGAAGGTGTAATTGGACCACGTTTTTTTGAAAATAAAAATGTCATTGCACTTACCATAAATGAAGAACGCTACAGACACATAAAAAAAAGATTTTTGTGGCTTGAATTCGATGATTTCGACTTGATCGATATGTGATTTCAACAAGATGGTGCAATATGCCATACATCTCATGACACTATCAATTTATAAAGAGAAAAGTTTAATGACCGTGCATGCGATATAACTCGATTGGACTTGTTTCATTGGGGTTATGTTAAATCATTGGTTTACTCCAGTAAACCACAAACAATCAATTACCTTAAAACCAACATTATTCATGTTGTTGGTGCAATAAATTCAGCTTTATTTGACAAAGTGGGAAAAATTGGTGTTCGAGAATCGAATTTTTTAAAAATTCAGAGGCGGTCTAGAAAAATAAAAAATCCTATTGATATCTTGCACCGTTTTATCTTTATTCAAAGTAAACTTATATAGCTCTTATTTGATCAGATTTTACTTCAAAACACCCATTGGATTGAACACCTAGGGAAGAGCTTGAAATTGTTCAAATTTTGATTTATTATTTAATTATATCCATAATTCCAACTGTTGATTAAAATTTGATGTAATTATACGTGTAGCAACGATACCATAAATTTAATTTAAAAGTACCTTTCCAGTTTTTATTGGAAAACATATTATTAGCTTGTAATGATAATTAATGATGTAGAAATACGTTTTGTTTATTGTTTTATTGTGCATACTTATGAACCAACCAAATAATTTTACCAAAAATGTATGGTAATATTCTATTTGAAAGTAACAGTTTTACCCATTTCTGTTTTATATTGGCCCTTGTATGTAGTGAAAATCTTAAAATGTATCTTATGAAAATATTTACATAGTCGTTTAGGCAGATACATTTTGATACGCATGAACATTTAATTTTCTAGCACCTAGGGTTCGCTACATGTACTTTTCTCGATATTATCATTTATTTTAAAATTGTATGTTTGCTGCTGGCGTGACGAGAAAAATAATTTCAAAGGATATCTGTTGTGCAGCAACCGATTGAAAACTAAGAAATTGTTGTGTAGGCAATGGCCTCTAAGATGTTTTACCAATCGGAGTTAAGGAAATTTGTATATATTTTCGAAGAACGGCAGTTAAAATACTGTTGTATTTATCCTGCTGTGCGTTTGTGCATAATTGGTTTTGTTATATATATTTACAAGCATCATAATGGAAGAATATGCGATCGAAATTGTAATTGGCTTCTCAATTGTTTTATTGTTGTCAACTTTATAGCCCGAGTGGAATTCAATTGGTTACATAATGAATTGTATACTTTCATAAATTATCTGAGATAGTTCACTAATTTAAACATTATTGTGCAAGAATGAGACTTTCAAAATTATTTGCAATAAAGGTACGAACAACTTAAATTTTTGTGACATAAATAATCTATAATATACATATCTACACTTTAATACCTTACAAAATCAATCCAGTAAAAGTATGTTGCCGTACACCGGAATTTTGTATGTCTTACCAAACCATCACCGATAAAAATACTTAGTTTCTTGTAAAAGTGCTGGTTCGAAAATATTTGAAATTTTTTCGCAAGCAGATAAACAAAAATAAGTAATTTTACCTTTTGGTTTTTGCAATTGTAATGGTGTTATTGTGATTGTTCAGTATATTGGTATATTTCAGCACTCTCGAATTAAATTCACGAATCGTAGGAAATTCTTCCATTTAGCGTCACTATCTGTGTGACAAACGAATATGATAATCGACACTTACTTATACACAATCAACTTCCCAACCACCCCATACTTGCTTTCCTTTTTAACGCCGGATCGCGGATAAATTTGAATTTTTGACTTATAGATGGCTAATGTGTAAGAATCACAACAATCAGTTTCGAACAAATGAGACTATTGATTTGAAAAAATCAGTCTTCTCATCAGGTCGCGACGACTGATGTTGTATTACTACATTGGAATATTGTCTATATATATAGAACATACCATGTAGTTGTACTACTAGCGAATTACTGCATAGCGTACGAAATTTTTGATTCTTTCATATTTCCATCTATATTCAATTTTAACAATTAAGTTTTTTTCGCATTTACGAATTTTATTATATATTTTACCTTTTGGTTTTTGCAATTGTAATGGTGTTATTGTGATTGTTCAGTATATTGGTATATTTCAGCACTCTCGAATTAAATTCACGAATCGTAGGAAATTCTTCCATTTAGCGTCACTATCTGTGTGACAAACGAATATGATAATCGACACTTACTTATACACAATCAACTTCCCAACCACCCCATACTTGCTTTCCTTTTTAACGCCGGATCGCGGATAAATTTGAATTTTTGACTTATAGATGGCTACAATTGCAAAAACCAAAAGGTAAAATATATAATAAAATTCGTAAATGCGAAAAAAACTTAATTGTTAAAATTGAATATAGATGGAAATATGAAAGAATCAAAAAAAAATTTCGTACGCTATGCAGTAATTCGCTAGTAGTACAACTACATGGTATGTTCTATATATATAGACAATATTCCAATGTAGTAATACAACATCAGTCGTCGCGACCTGATGAGAAGACTGATTTTTTCAAATCAATAGTCTCATTTGTTCGAAACTGATTGTTGTGATTCTTACACATTAGCCATCTATAAGTCAAAAATTCAAATTTATCCGCGATCCGGCGTTAAAAAGGAAAGCAAGTATGGGGTGGTTGGGAAGTTGATTGTGTATAAGTAAGTGTCGATTATCATATTCGTTTGTCACACAGATAGTGACGCTAAATGGAAGAATTTCCTACGATTCGTGAATTTAATTCGAGAGTGCTGAAATATACCAATATACTGAACAATCACAATAACACCATTACAATTGCAAAAACCAAAAGGTAAAATATATAATAAAATTCGTAAGTGCGAAAAAAACTTAATTGTTAAAATTGAATATAGATGGAAATATGAAAGAATCAAAAATTTCGTACGCTATGCAGTAATTCGCTAGTAGTACAACTACATGGTATGTTCTATATATATAGACAATATTCCAATGTAGTAATACAACATCAGTCGTCGCGACCTGATGAGAAGACTGATTTTTTCAAATCAATAGTCTCATTTGTTCGAAACTGATTGTTGTGATTCTTACACATTAGCCATCTATAAGTCAAAAATTCAAATTTATCCGCGATCCGGCGTTAAAAAGGAAAGCAAGTATGGGGTGGTTGGGAAGTTGATTGTGTATAAGTAAGTGTCGATTATCATATTCGTTTGTCACACAGATAGTGACGCTAAATGGAAGAATTTCCTACGATTCGTGAATTTAATTCGAGAGTGCTGAAATATACCAATATACTGAACAATCACAATAACACCATTACAATTGCAAAAACCAAAAGGTAAAATATATAATAAAATTCGTAAATGCGAAAAAAACTTAATTGTTAAAATTGAATATAGATGGAAATATGAAAGAATCAAAAATTTCGTACGCTATGCAGTAATTCGCTAGTAGTACAACTACATGGTATGTTCTATATATATAGACAATATTCCAATGTAGTAATACAACATCAGTCGTCGCGACCTGATGAGAAGACTGATTTTTTCAAATCAATAGTCTCATTTGTTCGAAACTGATTGTTGTGATTCTTACACATTAGCCATCTATAAGTCAAAAATTCAAAAAAATAAGTAATTTATTATCTAAAACGTAGGCTGATACTTGTAAGCGTTGAGTCCAGTCTATTGGGATTTAATTAAATCATGTAAAATCCGATATTTACTTGTATAATATTTATTACAGTTAATTACGTTTATACTTGCTATATAGGCGTCGATAATTCATTTCGTAGCTGGCCGTCGATCGACATCGATTTAAATTTATGCTCTTAAATCTGCAGTACGAGTAAAATAACAAAATTTTGAGAAAAAAAATCAAAACAAGCAACTTTAATGGTAAAACAGCAAAAGTATAAATAATTATTCATGAAAACTGAATTTTATATTTCATACTCTTCCACCATGCGGACTCTGACATAAGTTAAAACTTAGCTCTGCTTCAATTCGAGATCGTTTTGATGAATAGCCACTTTTTTCGTTTAAAAATATAAACTGGAGCTGAAACAGATAGAGTGACATCAAAAGAAGTTCCTGTTAATTTTTTGAGAATTTAATAAAAAAATTGTTTAGAAGGAAATACTTTGAAAGTATAGCATTTACGAAAAAACTATATCTATGAGTGTGCTATTTATATCAAGTTGGTTGTTACACTGTTAAACCAAAAGATGAGTGGAGCAACTAACCAATGACTGAAAGAGATTAACTGGGCGCCATATTTTTATCTTACAGGACCTATGCGACAATATTGTTTAACCTCATTTTAATATTGTATAGTTTTCTAATTAAACATAATCGAAGAATATAATATTTATAGAAGTTTAATATAAAATGAGAGACAAATTAAAATAAATATTGTGTATAAAACTGCAAATAAAAAGAAATAATACCCTATTGGAACCTTTAAAAGACCATAACTAAATAACACTGTCAATCACAAGTTTAAGCTAAGAGTATGTTGCATTGAAAAATAAATCAAATATATTGCACCAAAGTTCTAGGATCAGTACAAATTTGTAGGTAAAACCCTCAACGACTTATTTTCATTTGTGGGTTAATCTAATTATGGCCATTAACAAAACACTTTAGAGATTGCTCTTTACAATTTTTTTGAGGAAAACTCTCATCGGCTCCTTCTAATTTTTAAGTGGATCTGATTTCCAATGATAAGATGCCTTAGAGATTACACTAAAATGTAATTCCTACTCTTTCCTGTTCAGTACGATTTTTTCACTATCATCAGTTCATTCTGATTTTTGAGTGAATCCCAAAACAGACAATTTCAGAGATTTCACCAATTTGCAATCTAATCATACTCGTATACAATTATCTCCTAAAGGTCTGAAATATTGCAAACAGCGTGTGAACAGTTTCAATATAGAGTGGCTCAGTACGACTTTTTTGAAGTCAAACTCTATCCTAAACTCTTTTCTCGAGTGAATCATATTATAGTAAATTACAACACATTGTAGAGATTACACCACAATGTCACCCTGTAAAGATAATCTCTATGGCTTTAGCATATCAAACGAAGTTTCGTTTCAATGCCGGATTGCCTATTACGATTTTCTTAGCAAAGCTCTCATCGACTACTTTCGACTTTTTGAGTGAAATTGCACAAAATTGCAATCATATAGGAGTAACTCTTTAGAGTTCCGATCTGTTAAAAGGCGTTTCAATTCGGATTTTCTCAGCACAATTTTTTAAGTAAAATTCTCATCGGTTCTTTGTTATGTTTGGGCGAATATAATTATAGCCAATAACAAAACATCACAGAGATTGCACCTAAGACTTTGTCCAGACAAACAGTGCGATTTTTTTTAGCAAAACTCACAACGATACCTCCCGAGTGGTTAGAAAATCCGGTTTATACCAATACCGTGACACAAAATGATTGCACCAAAATGCAATCATACAAGATTAACTTTTACGAGTTTGTCCTATTAAACTGCATGTTTTTCGTATATGGACATGCGCAGTACGGTTTTTTGTGTAAAACTTGCATAATATACTTTTTATGTTTGTGTGAATTCCAATTAGGCCGGTAAAACCACACGGAGATGTCATCAAATTTTCATCATATACGATGCTATGTACTATGGGTCTGAAATATCGAACGACATCATGCACCATTATGGCTCCATTTTGTTATTTAGTGAATCTAACTGTATTCAATAAAAATACATCACAGAGATTGAACCAAACTGCCACCATATAGAGATAACTTGTATCTTTCGAATCTGGACTAGCTCAGTAACTATTTTATTATGAATAAAGTAAAATTTTGTTCTTTGATTTTTTTGATAATTTAAATTATATAGATTTACAAAAGGTACTAGTTTCAAGCTCTCGCTCTTAGGCTAATTAAATGCTCTATTAAACAATTTTGGGCTCCATCCCTCCTAACAAAAACGACGGTTCTGCTAGCTTTAGAAAAATTTTGCAGACCCCATATCAAAAAATGATTTAAAATAATTAGAAAATTAAAGGTCAATTTTAGGCTAATAAAAAAATTTTAAAAATTTAAAAAAATTTAAAAAGGGCATTTACTTTTTAAATTTTTTTATTCTGCTCATTCTGGAAAAAACATAAGGCTTTATCACTTCAACGCTAGCAGAACCCAAGTCGAAAATCGGACCAAAACCGAAAAACGAACCCAAAACAAGATCAATTAACAAACAAATAATTTTAGGCTTATTATGGCCTAATATAATTCCCCATTAAAAAATTTTGGGCTCCAATCGTTGTTGACCAAATTTCAGGTCATTTAATCTAAAGCTAGCAGAACCCAAATCGAAAATCGGACCAAAACCGAAATTAGAACCCAAAATAAGATCAATTGACACACAAATAATTTTAGGCTCATTATGGCCTAATTAAATGCCCCATTAAAAATGTTGGGCTCCACTCGTTCTTGACCAAATTTCAGGTCATTTAATTTAAAGCTAGCAGAACCCAAATTGAAAATCGGACCAAAACCGAAATTAGAACCCAAAATAAGATCAATTGACATACAAATAATTTTAGGCTCATTATGGTCTATTCAAATGTCCCTTTTAACAATTTTGGGTTCTTCTCCTTTTTTATCAAACTTCAGGTCATTTAATCTAAAGCTAGCAAAACCCAAATCGTAAATCAGACCAAAACCTAAATTAGAACCCATAACAAGAACAATTAACAAACGAATAATTTTAGGCTCAGTATGGTCTATCCAAATGTCTCATTACAAATTTTGGGCTCCACTCAATCTTGACCAAACTTCAGGTCATTTAATCTAAAGCTAGCAGAACCTAAATTGAAAATCGGACCAAAACCGAAATTAGAACCCAAAACAAGTTCATTAGCAAACAAATAATTTTAGACTCATTATGGTATAATCAAATATCTTATTAAAATGTTTTGGGCTCTACTCCTTTTTGACCAAACGTCAGGTCATTTAATCTAAAGCTAGCAGAACCCAAATCGAAAATCGGACCAAAACCGAAATTAGAACCCAAAACAAGATCAATTAACAAACAAATAATTTTAGGCTCATTATGGCCTAATCAAATGTCCCAAAGATGCAGGCAGGGCCTGAGTCCACATGATGCTGAAATATTATTCGTATTTAATTTGTTTTTTGATTATTGATATTTCAGGATTATGGTTCTGTACCTAGAATCGCCGTTCTGGTTGACCTGTACGCCTCTAGCATATCATATAAGTGGCCGACGTTTGAT
Source organism: Nephrotoma guestfalica (assembly GCA_963691935.1). Taxonomy (NCBI): domain Eukaryota; kingdom Metazoa; phylum Arthropoda; class Insecta; order Diptera; family Tipulidae; genus Nephrotoma; species Nephrotoma guestfalica. Next base: position 179,750,177 of record OY829913.1, read on the forward strand.
CGTCGGAGGAAAAAGACGTGTTTTGTCTTTCTTCGTAATAAATCAAAAATTAGTAAATTAAATAAATTTTGTGCTTTTGTGTAATAAGTAATATTTTATATTTAAAAGTGATTATAGTGAATTGTTTAAATTAATGTAAATAATAATAATTAAAGATGATAATATAGGGTATTATTAAGACATAGAGACTAGTATTGAGGGTGTATAACGGAATACAAATTTCGGTAGCCACCGAAAATGTAGTTTTGCGAGGTATCTAGTTAAGCTTTTTATATATTTCGGCTGTATTTCTATGTGTATAGGTACGCGAAGGAGGCACAATATATAAGACCAGGGTGTCGAGTTTGTTCAAAATTCGATACTTGACGAAAAAATAACCGCAAGTATATAGTAGCGGTATGTGAGTTTGTGTTAGTGCGAATGCGCGTCATTCAAATTTTTTGGATATGACATTTCTAGTTCCATTTATAATTGAAAATTTGTAAATACAAATATGCTTTAAATACAATTAAATTTATTTAATTATTGAATTTTAGTTTTAAAATAATTTCAAACTCTGTGTTTCTGCAAAAAAAACATTTATTCGACATCGCATTGAAAAAAAAAATTGTAATAATGTGTACTTAAAAATTGTTTTCTGAACACATTGACGTGCACTTTCTAAATGTGTGTACTACTCAGGAACACACATTTGATAACTTTTGTAATTGCATGATATTTCGACGCGGAAAGTAATGTATTGTTGAGAATTAAAAAATATGTTGAGTTATTTCTTAAAAAAATTAAAGTTGTTTGCGCGAACGTGTTAAAAAATGAAAAAGTTGTGTATCTGTTATAGCAATCATTTGCGCGAACGTGTTAACTCGCCATTTCAAAAGCAAGGGAGATGCCAAAAAGTGATGGAACAAAACCACATAAGCACCAAAAAACTGAACCGATTTGTACCGATTCAAAATTATTGATGCTTACGTTCGCAGAAAACCAACAAATATAACCACAGTAAAATTACACACACTAAAATAAAATTGTATGCTATACTCCTTATACATATAGGAAAACGTCATGCCTCGTGTCTCGGATTTTGAACAAAATCGACCCGCAGAGGAGTTTTTGTTTTCATTTTATTTTATTTTGATATTACATAATTATTATACATTGACTTTTTGTGCTGGTATGTGTAAGCGTTTGAATGAATTGATCAAATTGTTGTTTTTCTAATCTTTTTTGATTTAATTTTCGCAATTGTTCAAAAACGTACTAATTTTATGTAGAAAAGGAAATGAATGTTGGAAGAGAAAATATATTTTCGCATGTTTAAATTTAATTTTAATTCTAATTAATATTTTTTTTCAGAAGTTTGCAAATTTTCATGACTTTTTATGGCAAACAAGGAAGGAATCATAATGGCTATCGGATTTGCCAATAAATTTGACATTTCAGCGGAAATTTGAATTTTTTTAATTATAATAAAATTCAAATGATGTACTTAAATAGTTTTTCCGGGATTCATGTCACATCTTTAATTAAATTATTTCCTAGGTTATTCGGGAGACTGTAAATTGGTAAAGATTTTGGTTAGCGTGTTCTAGGTTGGATAAATATATAACTGTCGCTGGTTGTTCATTATATGATTTATAATTTATTTAATAATGTTAAATTTACAATAGTTGACTATCGTAGATTAATTTTGAATGTCTTATTTTAATATTTCCTAAATCATTTATTTTATAATTAAAGCATTGAACAATCGATTGGGTTATTTGGTTATTAAAGATTCTACCGTTGTACTAGCTACTTATTAATTCTGCCGTGTTACAGATTCCTGTATAGCTTAATAGTTTTATTTAATTCTGGTTGGGAATGGATTGTTATGTATTAATTTGTTTGGGTATTAGGGATTCTAAAAATGTCGCACTTTCAGTATTGATACATACTATTATATTAAATTTCAGATTAGTTGTTTTTGAAACCAGAAGTAATTTTTTTATGAATTATCATATTTGTATTAGGTTAGGGATGGCAAAAGGACAAGTGACTTTCACATTGTGTAACGTTCTTTTGGTACGTTCTTTTCCTGCTTCAATACTATTTAGTCTTTGTTTTAGGAGAACCAGATTAATTTAATTAATACTAAATACTAATCATTAGATTACATTTATTTTAGTGCAAACTACATCAGCAAACCAACCTACTTACCCACGACCGCACTAATGAAACTAAATATATTTTTTCAACAGTGTAGTATTGATGCGAAAGACGAATTTAATAAAACCGACCAGCCATTTTAAGTTTAGAATTAGGTTTATTTATTCTACCGAAATACTTGTGCAAACTATGTAAGATTTTTAGTATACATCTGTTTATTTTTAACTAAAATAAAAAACTTAATAATTCTGATTTTATTATTAATATTGGTTATTTTTGTGGTGCATAATTTAAGCTTACTTTAAACTTAAAGTAAGCTTAAATTATACACCAACTCTAAAATTTAAAGCAATATGTAACATTTTTCTTCCTAAATTAGTTATATATATTAGTTATATATTTTTTTCGTATAAATAGTCGATTTTGTTCACTAGGGTGCTCACGTCGGTACTTTGTAAGATCTGGCGCTGGCTATACTAGCGGAGTGTCTCTTAGATACCGTGACGTGATCGATTTGGTTTTCCATTCTTAAATCAATCGATCTCCATACTACTTAGTGGATTCTCTTATATGGACAAATTGTACTTGATACAAATTAATTGTACATATGTATATTAAGTCACCTATACGATGATTTTAATGTCGTGATGCGGTATGTTATTGATTACTTCCTCCAACTCGACAAAGAATAGATCCTTGAGGTCAACAAATTTATCTTCGGTGAGCAATCGTGATATTTAATTTCTGATCCGCATATTGATAGGGTGGAAGTCTTTCAACCCGCTAGTTTCGTGTGTGGATTAACTGTTCCTGTGCCAAATTTCGTCATTTTCGTGTTTGTGTGCAAATATAATTTAGAATAGTTTTGTGTTTAGATGTATATATTTCTCGTAATCTAAAAGGAAAAGCTTATATTCGCTTTTTCGACGTTCCCCAGCTAGCGCCACGTGAAAAGATGCCTCAACTCATTTGCAACATTTAATTATGCTCAATATTAACTATAATATATTACTTTAATATTATACATAATATAAGGTCGCGCTATACTCAAATATAAAGTTTATATAACCTGAAAACTAATTTTTAAGAAATTGACACACCGTTGGCTCTAGTTTTAAAATATTCCACTAAATATTAGACATTATGCGTAATATGGTGAATAAAATAAATGTTATAAAAACTTATGAACGTTTCTGTTACCATAAATACGTTTTATCCAAAAAATTAAATTCTCGAATAATTTTCAGTTTATATTCCACATAACTAAATTTGAATCGCAATTTGTACTGTAGCCAAATGTTTTTTTTTAAATAATATCATCGCCTGAACTCGCGGTAAGGTTACGAAGGTTTTCAAAACGACAATACCAACAATTTGACATTACTAATATTATGCTAAATTGCAGATTGAAGGTTGCTCATATAGATTGTTTAAAACGTAATCATAGAAGTTGAGTAAAACTGAGATTTTTGACCGAGAATTAATCGCCATAAGCTAAACACTCAATGTCCTTTGAAAATTTAGTTAATTCTTATCACCGTCTTCTCGCTATTGATGAAACTAAAATAAGCTTCACAAATATTTTATCATATTGGTCTAACTGGTTTCACGAATACTTTATCATAGTTCAATGATCACTTTAAGCAATTATAGAAATGTGGCTTGAGGGTTTTGTCTTATAAAAAGTAAGACTGTGGCTTGTGGGTTAGGGTTTTGTCTTATAACTACTCGTAGGCAAAAATTTTCAACCATTTCATCAAAATCTACATTTAACTAGCTTTGAAAGAAGAAAGTGATGGAACGTGCGGCCCAGCTCATCAGGAACAGCGCCATGCCATTTTCCATAGTGTTTTAGTGTTGCTCTTGTGAACTTCGGCAGTCACCGAAAATAAATTTTTGTTTAATCTGTCGATGGTTAAGCAAATTATAATCAAATCAAGATAAATGGTTTATCGAGTTGAAATTCCTTAAAAATAAATTTTCATAAATTATTGTCAATAATGCTTTATTTTCAGTGGTGCAATTTTATATTTGATTGAATAACTATTATTTTTTTAACAGAATTTTCCAAAAAATAATTATTTCTTATTGTCAAGATGAATCAAACAAGTTTCACCAATAAGCCATTAAAATGATTTCTACGCCGTTCAAAATGCTATAAAGCGGATATAAATTTAAGTATAAATCAACAAAGTTTTGTCGTTTACTTTGTGCGTGCCGAACTTCTTTGAACTAATTTATGGATAATAAATTACATGAGATATTGTTACATACGATTTTAAGCATTTTATATTTTTCCCAAATGGTTTTCTGCGTGCAAATCAAAACCAACTTCTGGTTAGTTTCTCAGCTGTTTCCTTTTTACTTTTATTATGATTGTAACACGAGTATTTTTCTTTTCAAATAAAAATATTTTTAGGATGTTTGATTAGTTTTGGTCACTCTGCTGAGTCGATAAAATTCTATTATTATAATTCAGAATCCAAAAACTTCTGATTTGATTTTACCAAAACCTATTCATAAAATGAACAAAAAAATTTGTCTCATCCCAAAAATAGACATTACGAACTTGATAACTCAATCATCAAATTTATTTGCAACGTCTTATTTTTCTTTTGGGAAAAGACAAATTTTCTATTCCAAAATTTAAGTTATTTTCTTTCTTTGTCCTAATAATACTACATACAGTGCTATAGGATTATAAGTTGTGTATTATTCCAACTGTGGTGAGATACAGCTATAGTTGCAGTGTATTTGGGCAATGGAAATTTAGTCACAAGTCGCAAATTAAATTGAAATACAAATAATTAATTTATTTATGTAATGATTTGAATAACCACTTTCGTAACAGAAACTTAATTGTTACAATCTGATAGTTTGGTTGCCACTAGCAGTAAGTTTTTGTAATTTTCTTTAGCTTTTTATATGTGGGTCATTTGTGAAAATTAAAATTTGTATACAATTAACCTGTTCTGAAATATTTTTAATTGATGTTCAAATTAAAGGGATTGTATTTATAATCAATGAAATTAAATGATTACTTGAACAACTTTTAATCTACGTATTTGGATTGCGTGTATAATAATACAAAACCAAATGCTGCGAAATAAAAAGTGATGAACTCATAATCGATATATAGATATATATATATATATATATATATATATATATATATATATATATATATATATATATATATATATATATATATATATATATATATATATATGTATATATATTTATATATATATATATATATATATAATATATATATATATATATATATATATATATATATATATATATATATATATATATATATATATATATATATATATATATATATATATACATATACATAAATATATATATATATATATATATATATATATATATATATATATATATATATATATATTTTTACTAAACACATGATAAGTTCGGAAAAATGATAAAAAGTGCATAAATTGCTTTAATCAAAGTATACTCCATCGCTTCTTAGACATTTTTCGGGTAATTTGTGAATACCATGCCAATAAAAATGTTCTCCTTTTGTTGCGAACCATTCGTCGAACCATTTTTTCACATCTTCGTACGAACCAAGCGCCGCTCAGCAAGTGCGTGGCCCATCGATGCAAGCAAGTAGTAATCGGAAGGAGCCAATTCTGATGAGTAATCCGCATGGGGTAGAACTTCCCAACTGAATGATTCTAACGTGTCGCGAACCGGTTTTGCCGTTTGTGATGGACCATTGTCATGAAAAAAATGACTTTGTGTTGTCTCCTTCAGTATTCTAGCCTTTTTTCAAGCAGCGAACGGTTCAAATCGGTCAATTGTTATTGGTAACGTTTAGTATTAACCGTTTCCCAAGGGTCTTAATATCTCATAATAGGCCACGCCCCTCTGGTCCCACCAAACACAGAGCATCGTCTTTCTGCCAAAGCAATTCGGTCTTATGGTCGATGTGGATGGTGCGCCTTCCACCCATAATTTTTTGCACTCGGGATTTTCAAAATAAATCCAATTTTCACCCCTCTAACTATACGATGCAAAAACGACTTCCTTTTATACCGAGCTTCTCGAAGTAATCGGATGACTCAGCAGCGGTTTTAAAAATTAGTGGTATCCGCGAATGCTTTTTGTTCGGTATAAATTTCGACACAATGAACACAATACTATACACACACTTTTCCAATTTATTACTCGCGCGCATCTGACACTTGTTGTTGACACAACAAAGTAGCGCAGTGTCAAATTTTTATAGCACAAACTGCATTGGTGTTGTCTGAAATCCGCATTTGTACACCATGCATTTGATACTTGTATATAAAGCAGAAAGTATGCTAGATAAGTATTTTCTCTTTCCGCTTATAGTAGAAAGCTGTGACTTTGTGTACCGTGTACCTTACTCCACGTTGTCGGAAAAATCGATATCAATATAACGGGCAAAATAGAGAAGTTAGAGCTGGTATGAACAAAAAGTGACATATCCTTCCCTGATGGCTGTACCAAATTCGCACCAAGTATGAGTTGTACGAGTTATAATTAAACAGTTACTCGTATGTGCGATAATTATAATGGAATTTTATACAACGTGGTGACGTAGCCAAATCGAGTTTTCTGTTTCTATATTCTCTTTATATATTTATTGTAGAAAGCTCAAGTTTGGTGAAGTTAGATGATGGTGTCAATTCAAAGAGAGGAAAATCGAAGTTGGAGCCGGTACTTTCAAAGAAAATTAAATCTCCTTCCCTGATGGCTGCCCTAAATTCGCACCCCAGCTGGAGTTGTAGTTGTAAAATTTAAATGGAATACCTTTTTGTACGATTTATAATTAAAAAGTTATGTTATGCGAGATTTATTTTTAATTTTTAACTTATTTTTCCGAGCCGATTGATATCTTTTAAAATGTTTCGGTTAGATTCCTGAGTTAAGATTCCTTCATCGTTGTCATATATATATCTTTGAAGGGATTAATAATACTACAAACTATTAATAAATTTGATCGAAAATTAGCTAATTATATTTTGGAGTTTATATTTTGGAGTTTATATTTTGTTTCTATTATTATGTAATATCAAGTAAGTTCGATTTATCTAATTAATTTTTGTATGTAACAAAATTACCAATATTGTTCTATGATATCGTAAATTCAATTTTTGTGATTACAAAATTTTTAGATCAAAGTAATATAATATTTTCTTTGTAGGTGATGGACACAGATTTCTCCTAAAGCCGCGCCAGCTTGTGCTAGAATAAACCTGAAGAATATTATCTATACATATAAAATAAATTGGTGTCTATCTATAATTTTGAAGTAAATGGCTATTTTTGAGTTTTTGCATCTCGATAAAATTCGTAATCATAATCAAGTATTATTTTTAACTTTTTGTCTGTTAGTTTATCCGATCCAGGCTTCTAGCTGTCAACCACGAGAGCAATTTGCACTTTGTTTGATCACGATAAATAATCGGTTTTTAAGTTATAGCCATAATTTTTCTTAAAATATCATGTCTAATTTCTTGTCATTTTACGACACGATTTATTGCATGTTCCTTATAGTAAGATTTCTGCAATGATTCGAATTTTTTCAATGGATTTGAAGAGGTAATTCACAAAGGTATATGATTTTAACTTATGCTTAGCTTGATTGATTGCGATCATATAACTAAAAATTAAAGCTTTTACGATAATTCCGAGAGCCTAGACCCCAAAGTATTTTACAAACAGAAAGGGCAGTATTATTAGTAAAGCTAGGGTATTTCTAATACTGGTGACGTTGATCGAAACTACGTTTTTATTGAAGTTTTTACACAACTAAAGCTCTATATTGATTGATGTATCGTGATATTTAATGGTCGAGAGGAAAATTTATAATTAAGCTTTTACATAAATTTGGATCAACTTGTTTTAAATTGATCATTTCGAAGGAAAATATTTTGGTACGTGCTCTATTTCTGATAGAAACTATATACGACAATGCATTCAAACAATTTTGTTTACACACAAACATTTTTCATGAAGCGTATCTATCGCAGATAGAAAATCACGAACTGTTTATAGTCGCTTCTTACATTCGTATTATGCGCTCACTCAATATTTCTCTAACGATATGGTTTTTAATTATGAAAAGGTCCTTCTTCTCAGTTATTTGGAGTTCTAAAAATATGGCCGTCATTTTTCACGGGTAACTGCTAGGGCTTAGACTTTGGATTAAAAAATATTATATAACGAATTCCATCCCTTTGAGTTGAAAAATTAAATCTAACAAACTATTAATAAATTTTATCGAAAATTAGCTAATTAATTGTTTATTAGCTGAGCATCGAGGCTATACAAAGGGAATGAATTGCAATCCTTATAATAGTGTTACACTCAATACTTATTAAGCACTCACTCGAACTTCATATAATAAACTCGACGCTGAGATTTAAAATTTTATTCTAAGTATGATAGTTATGCCACACTTCAGGTAAATTTTAAATAATTTATTTAAGGAGGCCCATTTTGTTTGTCTAACCGTTTAAATGGACTGAAAGGTGAAGAATTAATTAATAACTAATTAATTTTTTGTTCAACACAAATTTTATGTTACAGAGAGTTTAAAAAATTTACATAAAATGGTAGCTCGTTGTTTTTGTTACCTCTTTATTTATGCGTATCGTAATTATATCCAAAGCGATAAGAAAATTATCACGTTTTTCTAAACTTTATAATTATATGGAACTCACATGTAAACTTTGTATTAACTTCTATTTCATATTTTAAATTACACCTCAAAATTTGTTCAACAATTTACATTTAAAAAAATCCATAAAATCACAATGCACTATAATTTTATAATTGTTAAAATATTTTTTCTTTTGAACTTTTCAAAATTTTTTTAAACTATTACTCGTAGATTACCACAAAAATCTGTTTCATTTCTCGCACTTTAATATTAACTTCCAGAGAAAAATAAAACATTTTCACAATTAAAATTAGAAAACAAATATGTATGTATTTTCAATTATTTACCGATTCACAATTCAACCACCATAATTTCCTATATAAATTTTCTGATTTCTGTAATCAACAAACATAATTTTATTTTTATCATAACAGATATGAATAACACTTATATTGTGAATATTGAACATTTATAAAATAACATTTGCTTCTCCGAAACAATTCTTTAAATTCAATAAAAACAAGCAGAAACGATAAAATAAAATAAAATGAAAATAAATAACGCACACTATTTCTGAGATCAACTATCGCGAATCAAATTCACAGTACAACTGAAGGAGATCCACTTTTAAATATATAAATATTTTGGTTTTCTTTTATCAAATTTGTACAACAAAAACGAAATAATAACAATCCCAAAAATAACTCAACAATACCAAAACCAAGAAGTCATACTCTCGACGAGCGAGCATTTATTATTTTTCGTTGCTCATTTCGGATGCTTTTATTTCGAAGCAACATGTTTTTTTATCCAAACTCGTTACACATCACACAAGACTCAATCGATGGTGGAACAACACTAATCAAAACGCTTGATACAACTGAATATGCATAACATAAATAAAAGGAAAAAATTACATTTCCTAACTAAATATTTAAATTACTTTAAACCTACACAAAACTATCAGCAGGTAATTTATTGGAAATCTGTGTATTATATAATGTACAGCATTTCTCACGTTTTCCGTACTCTTAGAGAGTTCAACTATATTGAAAATTGTTACGCTACAAGTTGCGCATGCTACATGTTAACATTGTATACTTGTTTTATTAACAAATTGACTACCAACGAAATATTTCTTCAATTATATTTTCATTTTACTTTATTATTTAATCTTTGCAATCTTCACGTCCTTGCTTTACGCAGTCGGCTGCCAAATCGAGGACGTATGGCTATAGGTCCAATTTTATCACCATATATACATTGCATAGCTCCATGCCACCCGATACTGGCATGGAAGATGGGTCGGCTCATGAGTTTTGCGCTCTGGCAGGGGGTCATAGTTGTGTTCCAGACATGACAGTTCGTAATATGTTGATGAAAATTCCATTTTGCATCTTGGCCCTATCCTTCTGCATCCTGCCCCTATTAATGAGACTATAATGTAATAATTAATTAAATTTTTTGGAGACAATAAAATACAATTTGATACTGATATCATCGATAATTGATACAGAAATCGCTCATTGATGTAAGATTCAGAAGCGAGATATTAGAATCAAATTTAATAATAATTTTAATAGTCTTAATCTGTTAATAAGATTATATTTTCAAACACGGGTAAACGGACGTGCAACGACTCGCATATACTTAAATACAGTTGGAAATATCATTTTGACGTAAGATTAAATGTCGATAACGCAAATTTCTGCAAATTTAATTATGTTAATATGCGAACCTTGCGCTACAAGCTAGCAGATGTCGGATTGTTTATTAGCTCGTTTATAAAAAGTGTTCAAATTTGTGGTATGACAGGTAGTTACAAACATTCCGGTTAGTTAAAATGGAGAAATATACGATTGAACAATGTGTTTTCATTATTAAAATTTATTTTAAATATGGTGAAAGTTATTCAGAAGTTGGAAGAACATTTCGTTTAAAATACGGTAGAGCAAATGTTCCGACAAACCGTGCTACTAAACTTATCATTGATAAAGTTGAAGAAACTGGTTCAGTTCAAAATCAGAGAAGCATAATTTATCGTCGTATTGGAAGTTCAAGTGAAAATATTGCAGCTGTTAGCACAAATGTTGCTGAAAAGCCAAGGACATTAATTCGTTGCCGTTCACAGCAACTAAAGCTCAAACCAACAACTTTGTTCAATATTTTACACAAAGATCTTCATGTAAAGGCTTACAAAATACAACAAACAAAATTACTGCATTTTGGCTGAAGAAAACATAGAGAATTGTTTGGTCCATATTTTTTCGATTAACAAATTGCAATGCAATTACTGTGGATGGAGCTCGATGTCGAGAGATGATTAGAAATTTTTGTGGAGTCATTTGGAAGATATTGATTGTGCAGAATATGTGGTTTCAACAGGACGTTGCAACATGTCACACTGCAATGCAATCAATCGATCTTTTGAATGAGAAGTTTAATAATTGAATAATTTCTGGAAGAACAAACGTGAATGGGCCACCAAGAACATGCAATTTAACGCCGTTGGACTTCTTCTTATTTAGTTTCTTGAAGAGTAAAGTTTATGATAATCCTCAAACTGTTCAACACCTCAAAGACATCATCATCGAGCAAATATCCCTAAATGAACCATTAAGCGAAAAAGTTATTCAACATTTTGGTAAAAATTAACAGCCAGCCGAGCTAACAGAGGTCACTTGCACGACATTCTAGTTTATTATTAACTGGAACCAATGCACTTTAATTCCCAATAAAAATAAATAAAAATTTCAGACAAATTATGTCTTTTATTTAAAATTTAAAAGATACCCAAATTTGAACATCCTTTATAGGAAGTCCCAGTAATATCGCATATTTTGAAATTTGGGAAATACGCAGGGTTTATTTGAAAAGTTCTGATGTTTTCGTATCTAATACAATATTCGATAATTGGTCGCCTCGTAACTGATGCCACTCGTTGGTCCTTTTGACAAAATTTTTGATGACGGCATAATGCTGGACTAAATTTCACAAACAGCACATCTAATATCGTCTTTCAGGTATTGATCTTGGGTTATTGGCATACATCTTTTGTTTTAAACAACCACAAAGGATGAAATCCAACGGCGTATGATGTTGGTAGACAATTTACATCGCAGCAGCGCGAGATAATTCTCCGTGGCAGGCTGCGCCGTCCTGTTGAAACCACATTTCTTCGACATCCATTTCAGTAATTTGTGACCAGGAGAAGTTGTTCATCATCTTGTAACAATTCAGTTGAATTGATTTCACAAGCTGTAGAATTTGGGTTGATCTCCCCGGCATAAAAAAATTATATTTTTTAATAAGCTAACCGTAATTCATATTTCTTTTACTCGCATAGAATATTTTGGATAGCGGAAAGGTGTTTTGCGCGGGAAACAAGAGCATAAAAATATTTGTTCATATTTTTTTTTTGTAGAAGGTCAATTTTTGGTTTTTTGAAAAAACCAAGGCATTCAGTGTCGAGAATTGCAATAAAGTGGTTGTTCGTTTTAAATATTGAAATTCAATAAATTATAAATAGAAAAAAACCAAAAGAATTGAAAATGGATAATTAAAGTAAATATTGCCCAGTTTAGGCAAAATTTAATTAAAATTAATATATGGTGTAGTTTTTCGTGAAATTAATAAGTTAAAAGGTTAACGAAAACATTATATATAAGAACCTATGTGACAAAATACCTTGCTGTGAATAATCGAACGGGATAACAAATTATGTATCCGCGATTAATATAATAATTAGTAATAAATTGTAGAAGCTACAAACACAAATTGAAAGTGCATCTAAAAAAAAACCCGATAAATGAACTATGTATTTAACCAAACGAATATTTTGTAAATAAATTTATTGGTAACATAAAATCGTTTGTGGTGTTGATTACTTACCAAAACACCCTTGTATTTCCTCGCTTGGTCAAGTGGAACTTTTTAAACGACCCTCGTTTATCCGTCGTTGCTTTACAATTTGGACCAATAAATTTTGTGGTGTAACGAATATTGGTGTAAAACAAAAGCATATTGATAACGTTGAAGCTGTACTGAATCGTGATCTGGTGGATATATTGGTTCGGAAGTACCAGGAGGAGCCGCATTTATCCGCATGCTGTTTTTGGGCGTGGTACCGTACGCTGCTGATGAACATTCAGACAAGAGGTGTCAACAAAAAGAAACGTGGAACATACGGTAATTGATTTTTTTTGTAATAATTGTTAAACTGATGTTTTTGTTTGTGGTTGTTGGACTTATAAGAAAACGTATTCATATAACAGTCCATTAGTCATTAATTGATATGATAATATTATTTTGTTTATTTCTTTTATTATCATTTTACGATTTATATGCGGTAATATTTCTCGAGATAATTGATTTTGGTAAAGGGGTTTTCAAGCATAGATATTTATATTTTGTTAATTAAATTTTGTATTTAACTCTAACTTGGATTTGCGTTAAACACCATGTACTAATTTTCATATAATTGGGAGTGAAGTTCAGAAGGGTGATGATGACAGGCGCTTCTAATAAATTTTAGCACAGCTAAAGATGTCGTGTAATGTGTCTGAATTTTAAGAATCCCCCCGTTTGTCCTGAGTCAGTAGCCGGAAAAGCTGTGCTCAGACACGTTACTCGATGATTTTGTATTCGATCGATTAGTCGGTCGTTACAATCTTACGGTAACGAACGCCGATGACGGAGCCGCATTCTCTAAGAAGAACGGTTAAGTCATATACGAATAAGAACGGTTAAGTCCGATAGCTCAAAATGCGTACCAAACAGTCGCTTGTGGTGGATGCATGAGATGTTGATAGATCACTCTTGGATTCTCAGCTTCCCAAACGCGACAATTCTCTTTGTTGACATAGTCATCAAGTGCGCCTCTTCGGAGAAGATAATTTTCTTCGAAAAACACCAATATTCCAACCAGATAATTTCACTTACATGTATGATTTCAGAATTGAATTTACAACAGAAATATTAAACATTCAAATAAAGAAGTTTAAACACAAAAATATAAATCAAATCTTGATTTAACAATTAAAAATTTAAAAAATAATTCTTGAGGATATTTTTGAAGTTGTCCTTGGATAAAATTAAATAGTTATAGTTTGTGGTGTGGTTGTTCTAGTGATAAAAACTCATTGTTTCGGAATGTTCTGTAAGGTACATGAGAATTGATATGTTTTCCGGTTACGGAGGTAACCGAGCCACATTTTCATGGAATGGTAAATTGTGGTCGTAATTCCAATCACTTTTCTTTAACAAGAAAATCATAAACTTCTTTTAAATGCTTTCAATTCATTTAATGTGTACAACTTAGTATGGATTCCAGACCGATACAGCGTATCCCAGTTGGGACCTAACATAAGCGAAATAGAGTTCAACACATAATTACAAACTGTTAGTCGCTCCACCAAAACCCATTTTTTCTTCTATTGACGATTAGAATACCTTGAATTCCACCTAGCGAACAAATTGAGGTTAATGATAATTTGCCGTTCAAATTTCTTTGAAAACAATTCGTCACTAAATTGTAGCTTTCAAACCCAAGAGATTCGAGGGTTTAATGCAACTAATTTTTGACTATAAAAGCTATTCGTAATAATCTGATTGTACTTATTCTTTGAAGAAATGGTGTGCCAGTTTACCAGTATCGTTGTTTTCAGTTTTACCATGATAAGCGTGTTTTTAAAGTCGTCATGTACTTTATAGAAATATTAATTGTTTGAATTTTGGATTCGATTAGCTATTAAATGATTGTCGGACCAAACTTCGACTTCTAAATCAAATGTATGTGAAATAATGTTAAAAACTTGCTTACAGCTTCCGAATGACGCCTCTTAATTTTGCTAGTATTTGAAAATTAATGATATTTTTAACAGTAGAAAGTAGCTTTGCAGCATTTCGCACAAAATAATATAATCATTTAACGATAATGTTTGTTTACTTATGCCATCTCATCAAACATAAAATATTCATACCCATATGTGTATGTACAATGTAGATGCAATAAAATTACTCAAAGCAGTTGGAAATATTTTTAACATCATGTTGTTCTATTCCATAAAGCTATTGGCAACTTGCCATGCATGTCGGATTGTAAATCGGTAGATTAATAAGTATAGATGAGTTTTATCGACATATTGTGAATGTTTTTTTTATTAACATTAACAATTAATTATTTCTTTTTAAGTATATTTTGATTACTAATTGTACATATATTATAGAAACATATTGATGAATGACAAGTACAGCTCGGTCTTCCGAGCTCAATCAAACTTTAAATATTAAATATTAAGGACAAAGCCGTAACTACTATGGCTGTAAATCTGAAAATGGACGAAGGTATATAAATAACATATGATATGTTAAAAACACTCAGTCGCAACTTTTTTTTACTGGTCACCTCCCGGCGGGTTCGATTCCTGGACTCCCCGAATAGCAGAGCAAACACTCTACTTACTAAGCTAACGAGAGCGACAATTAACAATTGTTTATCTCGGTGTTATGATTTCTATTTTTTTAGCATTAAGGTCCTATTCCACTATAACAGCGTTTTATTTTGCAGAAAACTAGAACGAGATAAAAATATAAATTCTCTCCGTGTGTGTCCTGATGTACCCATCAGTAATTTTTATTTTCTGAAATTTTTTGTTGTTGAGTTGGTTGCCATAATTATAAATAAAAAATATCACACAAAGTATTTTGTATGACCAAAATAAAAAAAATCCCCCACTCTCAGCAAACTTTAATTGTTTTGATATTTTTATGGCAGTAACATAAATTTTTGTGCTTGGTGTGTCGACACACTAAACAATTAAATTTTTTGGAAAAACAATTAATTTGAGGGTTTTACACAATATTTTAAATAAATTTTAATAAAAGGAACTAATTAGGCATAATAAGAAAATAAATACATTTTAATTAAATGGACAAATATGGTAAGTTAAAAAAATGATAAGTAGAAATAAAAAGTGAAAATTTGTAAAAGTGCGGCTATATCGAATTTTGTTTTGTTTTCAAATGTCAACTATAATGCAAGTTGCAACCTTAAATTAAAACTTTATTTTACGTTAATAAAGTAAATAAAAATAAAGTATCAAATGAAGATATTTTTAAATTGTTTATGTTTTGTTTAATGAGTAATATTATTTAAGTTCCTATTCAAATCTGTTATTATTGGTGACAAGAAAATATTGGTGGTTGAAAATATCCGGCTACAATCCAGCAAAGATCATTTAATTAATTTAAAACATCTGATCAAATAATACCTAATAATTTTTTTCGTTTATCTAGAATAGTTTAATTTTGATGCTACTTTCGCATCCGTGACGTCAACGCCGGTCGAGGAGATTGATACCATTCATGTATATATAATTTTTATAAAACACTTCAGTTTTTAATTTTGAATAATTTTCTAATTTTATTTAAGAATTAATTGTTGATGCTGTAAGGATCCGACCAGCACAGTGGAATATGTGTGATCCACAATACAAAAATCGAATCTTGAAAAATCGGGTATGCGAGGAGGTGGCAGTAGAGTCGAGTAAGTATAAAAGCAGTAGAGTCGAATAAGTTTTGATTAATTTTTTAAATTAATTATGATTCTATATGTTTCCATACAGACTTCCAAGACCACATTTGCAGTGATCAGAGAGTTCACAAGATTTGGGACTGCCTAAAGGCGAATTATATCCGATGAAAAAAAAAGCCCAAGTCGTTCAGCTGGAGGGGGCAAGAGATATAGATATGCAAAATTGCTATCATTTTTAGATTACACCACAGATCCCAGAAGGTAAATAGAAAATGTACATACATTTCCTAAAATTTTAAAATAATTTATCTCTTGTTCGATTACATCGGTAGAACTGTGTGGGCATATAGCCGAGCACGGAACCAGTAGCAACAGCCTGGAGGAAGCAGAAGTAGCAACTCTAAAAATAGTTAGTCGAAAAAATAATAAACATGTGTTTTATTATTTCGCAAAGAATTAAATTTTTGAATATTTTAATTAAAAAATGTGTCCAAAAAGTTTATAAAATAACTCGATCGATTTCGACTTGTTAGGTCAACATCAGGAGTATCTAGTGTAGAATGTGTTTATATATATATATATATATATATATATATATATATATATATATATATATATATATATATATATATAAATATATATATATATATATATATATATATATATATATATATATATATATATATTTATATATATATATATATATATATATATATATATATATATATATATATATATATATATATAATTATTTGTATTTATTTTCAGGAAATCACTAGTGAGAAAATTTGGAACTGAAGCGGCAATGTCGAGGTCAGAAATTAGCTGCCGGCCCTATTGCTTCCAGTTCCTGTGCAAGTGCTCCCGTCCCTGATTTGTTGGATTTAGAGGTCGACGGATTTTGCCTCCTATTGAAATGCCATTTGAAACGGCTGATTTTACCTTCACGAATCCAAAATTTCAATTATTTAGTTAAATTGTAATTATTATTATGGTTTGTTTGATGCATGAAAAAAAAATAGAACTGGCGAAATTGGAATGAGAAGGACAATGATAGAAGAGGATAAGTAATGTTCTAATATAATATTATACCGCTTTGTTAACGATTTTTGTTTTTCGTTTCTTACAGAACTACATTGGTCGCCTCACCTAATAACCACAATGTTTTGAATAAATGATTTTTTTTTAAATATTTATATTGATGGTGATGGTTTATATTATTGAAATATTTAAAATATTGTATAATTTTGATTTGTTATTAATTTTTGAGTTGTTATGCCCAATGGAAGCATGTTTCGAATCTGTACATTTTCATATTACTTTTTTTTCCTACGCTTCCATATGTCTTTTCCTCCAGTTTTTCTTTAAATAAATAAATTAAACATAAATTTAAAAATATTTACAAATTGTTATTATTCCATGTACCGGACAAGTGGTGCAGTGGTTAAAGCTTCGGCACTTGGACCGGGAGGTGCTGGGTTCGGAATCCCATCAGACACTAGATGCAAATCGAATTTTCATCATCGATTACGATCGGTGATGCTAATAAATACAACTAAGACCCTCTGATGGAGTGCAGAATTCCGTGTCACGCGCCGACCCACCTTCCATGTCAATGTACAGGTTGACATGGAATGACTTGTTGAAACCAAATGTTGCCTATGTCCTCCTCTTCAAGTGCCGAGCACAAAAAATCGTTTATCATGGCGCGGTAGCGCTCATCATTGACAGTAACGGCGGCTCCTTGTTCATTTTCAAAGAAAAATGGCCCAATGATGCCACCGGACCAAAATCCGCACCAAACAGTCACTCGTTGAGGATGCATCGGCTTCTCTACGATCACGTGCGGGTTCTCCGTGCCCCAAATGCGGCAATTCTGCTTGTTTACATAGCCGCCAAGATGGAAATGCGCCTTATTCGAAAAGATGATTTTTTTGCCAAAATCGGCATCTTCTACAAGTCGATCGACTAGGTTAGCACAGGACATCACATTTCTTAAATTAATTTTTTACAAAGCCGCTTCCAGTTCTTCATCAACCCAAATAAACTATGTAAATCTTATAATTATTTATATAATATTGCAAACGTCTATAATAACTTAAATAATTCTTTACGTCAAAAAGGCACTGCAGTAAATAGTAAGAATATTATCCGTACCGTCAAATACGGTACAGAAAATGTCCTGGTATGGGGTGCAATGGATGCCGGGGGGGGGGGGTCGTAGATCTGTTGTTTGTGGATACTTCCACATGAATAAAGAACAATATTTTCAAATTTTCCAGAATCATTTAAAAAGCAGTGCGACAAAAATTGAAATATCTGGACATATTAGCTTGGTTCAAGACAACGATCTCAAACAAGCATCTCACTTTTTAAAAAACTGGTTGATCTACAATGTCAAATTCATTTTACCGAACCCTCCACAATCGTTAAATCTCAATCCCATCGAACGGCTTTGGGATAATTCGGAAAAACGGGTGCGACAACATGATATTAGAACAAAAGCCGATTTAAAATCTAAATTAATCGAAGAGTGGCACCAAATTACGTCGGAAGAAACAGAAAAACTTGTGCATTCAACGCAGAATCGCATAAAATAGGTCATAGGTCAGGAAGGATGGCCAGAAAATTATTAATTATATTTATTATTAATAATACTGAATGAACTGTGTGTATTAATAATGATAATGAACTGTATGTATTTTTATGTATATTTTTCTTTGAATTCGTTTTGTTATATTTTTGTTGAGTAACTGAATTAATTTTTATATTCTTTTTTATTTTTTCAAATGTGATATTGTTAGTTAGTAAATGGAAAAAATTAAATACTAAAGATGTTTTGTAAAGAAAATATATACGAATTTAACAGAAAAAAATAAGGTGTATGTTTTCTTTTGATGTAGTGTAATACCTGGTCAAATTGTCTATCCATAAATCAATACCTTATTCCGTTTGCTGATGTCACATTTTGAAATTATAAACTCGTAATTTCAAAATGTAACATTTAACGCCATAACCTATATTCTACTATAAAAACACTAATAATTAATCTTTTGATACTAAAAGCTTCAACATCTTAAAACTAAGCTCATCCTACAACAAATTGAGCATATTTATTGCACTAATACCTCCACCAAGATCAATTACTTGAGAAATTAAAACTGTCTCCAGGAAATAGGAGGTTTTATTATGTAATTTATTTATTTTTCGAATAATTATGAAAATCTGTGATCACACTGTTCGAAACTGTTCGTAAACTGTTAGACAATGTAGTAAATAAATTTCTCTTTTATTAATGAAAAAATGTAAAAATTAACCGTTCCAAAACCGCCTAAAAGCAAAATAAATTAATTGACACTTAATTTAAATGTAACACTTAGATCAATAAGAACTACAACAAATTGAGCATATTTAACACAATATTAGATATTGGTGAAGGACTAGGTTGTGTTATATCAACAAGAATGTAAGGATTATTTTCAGCGGCATGAATGATTCGTTCTGTATTATGAGTATTACTTGGGCGATGTAAAAGTTGGGAAGCTGAATGCTGTAGTGAAGAGTGAAGCTGAGTTAGGTTATGGAATTAAACTGTCATAATGGTTTCCGGTGTAAAATAAATTAATTTCAAACTTGTATGCTGGAGTTTTAGGAATAAAATTGACTTGGTGTTGGGAATTAGGGTAATGCACATTGCACATTAATTTTTATGTTGTTTAGTTTGCAAATTACTGATAAACATTCAGCACCTCTCCAGAAACCATCTTGTTGTAAATGGGTTAAATATTTTGTTATTAAATCATTCTCAGACGTTTTAAGGTGAAGATGAATATATAAAACGGCATGAATCCAGTAACGTTGGAGTATAACCGTTAAGATTATTTCTGAGGTACACAGTTACGGTAGTCCGTAGCAGATTAACACTGCAGGATGGTTTCTGGGGTTCTTTCGTTTGTACATCAGATACAGATAAGCATTAAAAAGGCAATTGCCATCTCCTGGAGTCTTATAAACTTCCATAGATTATAGTATTATCAAATAAGCAACAAATGAAATATACTGAGAAGATAAACACAAAATGTAAATTAATTTTTAATTTACTTACACTGTTGTGATGTTATAAATTATAACTCTGGATGAACGATTAATTATTTTATTTAAATCACTATATGATATTTTATTATTTTGTATAATCTCTTTAGATTTTTTGTTGTTACGTGCAAACAATACTTCATTATTAAACTTGGCTTGTTATTTAAAACGATAATTAGGATGAGTAATAAATTCAAAATATGAGTAATACAATATTTAGTGCTTTAACGTTAAATGATTATAACTTAAGAAAGTGACATCTATCAATGGACATTTGTAAGTTTTAGTTACATACATGTCGGTAGATGGCATGAATAATAAATAGTTAAGTTATTTAAAATTACATATGTACATATATTATAGGATTTGGTTTTTTATGACGGTTTTGTTAAGAGTTTATAACTTGTGGATTGTATTTTTTTGTAATTGTATTATATAATTGTATTACATTTTAATTATATTATTTTTTCAATTTTAATTTAGGGCTGTATTGTACTGAGAAAACCTATTTCTTTTTAAGTGTCAATATTTAAATGTCCCTAAAATGTATGCAAATGGTTCGATTCCATAATAGGTTCAAGTATCAAAATTTTGTATAATTTACTTAATAGTCCTTACTTATAATAAACTATGTGTTTCATTATTCATATAATTCAAATAATTATGGTTTCAGGAAATTATATTTCAAGTTGTGTGGTTGTAGGAGGATTAAATTAATAAATGTTGATATTATTTAGGAAGCCGGAAAATATTAATTCAGAATTAAATTTCAGGAATCTAAAGATGCTTGTGAAATAATATTTCTTTGAAATATTAATTGTTGATTGTGTAGATTAGGATAGTGTTGTCATAGTTACTAACTATCGGCTTTACCTAGGTGTCTATAACCGGGCTGTTTCAATCAATCAATTTTGTTTAGGAAATCGAAAAGTATTAATGCTGAATTATATTTCAGGAAATTTCCAGATGTACGTAAAATAATAATATTTTTCAGGTTGCTGATTTAGAGTAACAATTGTTAATACCTTTCCTATCCTTCCTATTGTTGTGTCTAACCAGGATGTAGGTATAGGCCCGGCGTTATTCGCGACACTTGTCCAGTACTTGGTTATACAGTCCAATCAATCACTTAATTTAAATTTAAGACTTGATCATCAATATGATTAAACAACTATATTCGTGTTATCGCACTATATACACTGGTACACAATCACTTTTTACCGAATTAATTCCTAGCAAGAACAATTAATTCACACTGATTTTAAATTTAATTACCGATTTTCTTGCCAATACTCAATGAACAAATTTGATATAACTCTGGTCACTAATTGTAATGCAAATAGACAAAATGAGTGTAACTTAAGCTCAAATAGTCTGACTGGTTCAGACTTAGAGCGGCATGATGCCCACCTAGGCCCTTCAAATATGAATTTATGATTTTTCTAAAATTTGTTGGCTAAACGTTTTCAGGGTAGATCCCAAATTTAATAATAAACAAAAATTTCGAAGTAATAATATTTTATTAAATTTTATGAAAAATTAATGGTACGATATGATATGGTATGATAAGAGACGTGCATAATAGTGAGCTTAGGTATGTATAGCACATTCCTGGAGTAAGTGTAATCCAATATCAAAAGCATATTTGAAAAGTATTTGAAACTCCAGAATTATGCGGACCCGCATCGTCACACTAAAGGTAATATAAGGAAAGGATTAGTTAATCACATAAACTAGGGTGCCACGCAGCAAAGTCATTATCTGTCTACTTCGTTAATAAACTATTTATACGATTTGTTAATGATTTACACACACACACACGTTGTGTGTGTAATGTATGTTAATTTATTAATTTATGTTAGTTGTGATTAGGAATAGGATATCTTTCATAGTATGTATCTATCGTCCTCAGTCGTAAATGACTGGAATAATTAATCAGTTGCATCCGGGGGTCATCTAATCTTATGCTGTATAACACGGCTGCACTAACATTCAACCCTACACCAATTAACTTGAGGGTTATATGTTCTTAAAGTTTTGGAAATAACCACACTTCCATTCAATTAGAAAGAATATCGAAAACAACATTCTATTGCAAAAAGCCTTTTGAAATTTAAATGATGAAATTGCAACTAAAGAGGCCACTTGACCAAAAATGTTGCAACAATGATCTTTGCTAGAATTCTTATGTCTTAATATAACCATAAGTAATTTTCATCGCATTTTATATTGACGTTATAGTAATTTTAAATAATAAAGATCTTCCAAACAAATAATTATAAGTAAATTATTAAATTAAATTCTAAGAAACTGTCTTAATAATAATTATATATCACAATTCGGGATTGTATTTCTTGTAAAGAGATTCTTCTACCGAAGAATGGATACTTCTTGTAGCTGAAGATTGGTACTGGGTGTATAAATCAAGCAACCCAAACTCAACTTGGCCATTGATGAAAACAGCAATTTTGTCGTTTTTTAGCACATTTGACTTTGAAGAGGAAACCAAGGAACAGATGCTGCGCAGATTCCAGGGCTCAAGAGAAATTTTCTCAGATTTTGCTTTGGCAATTCAAAAATTAAACACTAGACTTCAATACCCTCTAACAGAAAACCAACTCATATACCGACTATGCCAAAATATGAATCCTGCACTAAAAAACGTCACACTTCCGTATCAAAACTCAGTCAGATCAATAGAAGAGCTACGTTCGCTGTGTACGCGGTATGAGAGGATGTGGGAGCAGACTGGCTATGATCCTAGACAGTTCAGCGATAATAATATCAAACGCAGACCACGAGTCAACGAGTTTCAAAGTTATCGTAATGTCGATGCCATACATTCCACCTCATATGAATCAAATCCAGCTGTTATCGATTACAATCCGGAATATCAACAAAATCATAATCTCAACATCGAGGTAATCTCACGGAATCAAGCAACCCGTAATTACACCAATGACCAACAAATGCCTTTCGTTTGCTGGAATTGCAGAGATTTGGGGCACAGATATCAGGATTGTCCTAAGGAATTTGTCAACATATTCTGCTTTGGATGTGGAGCAGCAAATGTACGTAAGCCAAACTGTCAGAACTGCATAAAATCGGGAAACACGCGTCCGAGTGTGATGGGTTCGAGGGTACCACACTCGGGAGAAAATGCGAAAATCCAAGCAACTCCTCAAGCAGTAGTAAACTCCAAACTTCCAAACCACATTTAGAAATAAAGAATCAAAACTGTCTTACAATCTCTAACAAAATTTCGAACACTAATCCTACTAGCTGCACTTCAACACCTCAAGTTATATTTTCTAATACGAAAAGCCGAGATCGATCAATAAAATATTTTAAAAATAAAAAATCTTTCATAAAACTCTCTATTTCTTCCATTTGCAAAAACTTATATAAAAACGATCCTCGCCCTTATGCGAAAATTACTCTAGCATCAAAACCGATACACGCCCTATTAGATAGTGGTGCCTCAGTAAGTGTTTTGGGAAGGGATTCCCTTCAGTTTCTTGCCGATTTGAGGATTAAATATCATAAGCTAAATTCATATATTAAAACTGCAGACGGGACGCGAAATAATATAGAAGGATACGTTTGGCTACCCGTTACGTTCGGATCTCGAACTCACAACATTAAGTTTTGTATTGTACCAAGCCTTGAATCGCCGGTTTACCTCGGTATCGACTTTTGGGAAATATTCAACATTATACCTAGTCTCAAAATTAGTGAATTACGAATCGAACGGGAACATACGAATTCTCATGAGCTCAACGAAATAGAAACGAAAAATTCGATCGAATTGTTAAACTTTTTCCCTCGTATTCTAAAGATGGACTCGGTAAGACTATGTTGTACGAACATGAAATCATTATAGATAAGGATGTAAAACCGATCAAGCAGAGATACTATCCCATATCACCTGCCGTTCAGCGAAAACTTTATGAGGAAATTGACAGAATGTTGAGTTTAGGAGTTATTGAGGTTAGCAAGAGTGCATGGAGTTCGCCTGTGACAATTGTGACAAAATCGAACGGGACGACTAGACTTTGTTTAGACGCACGCAAACTAAACGCGGTGACAGAAAAAGACGCCTACCCCCTTCCTCTAATTGACGGACTTCTTGGTAGACTCTCCGAAACAAAATACATTACAGGTCTTGACTTAAAAGTCGCCTTTTGGCAAATTCCACTCGCTGAGACTTCACGTGACAAGACGGCATTTACAGTACCAGGGCGACCACTCTACCAATTCAGAGTGATGCCGTTTGGGCTGTGTAATGCAGCTCAATCAATGTGTCGGTTGATGCATCAAGTAATACCACATGAACTGCACGACAGAGTGTTTGTCTATCTAGACGATTTGCTGATCATCACCGCCACATTGAAGGATCACTTTGAATTGCTAGAGATGGTCGCGGACTTATTACGGACGGCAGGACTGACCATCAACTTAGAGAAAAGTAGATTTGTTATGCGCGAAATAAGATACTTAGGATATTTAGTGGGTGAAAAGGGATTGAGGCCGGATCCGAATAAAATCGAAGCAGTATTAAATCTCCCAGCTCCTGAGAATGTGAAACAAACCAGACGATTGCTCGGGATGGCAGGCTGGTATCGTAGATTTATTCTGAATTTTGCCGCAACCACAGCACCTATAACTGACTGTTTAAAGAAAGGGAAATTTGTATGGACGAAAAACGCACAGGACGCTTTCAATGAATTAAAAACTCTTCTTACAACTGCTCCAGTATTAGTAAATCCATGTTACAACAAACCATTCCTAATACGATGTGATGCAAGTACAGAGGGTGTCGGATCTGTTTTATACCAGAAAGATGAGGAAGATAACGAGCGACCCATCGCTTTCATGTCGCAAAAGCTCAACAAAGCTCAAAAAAATTATTCCGTAACTGAGCTCGAGTGTTTAGCGGCATTGTTGGCGATAAAGAAATTCCGACCTTACGTTGAAGGTCACGATTTTACGCTCATTACGGACCATGCTAGTCTCAAATGGCTCATGAGCCAGCGCGATCTTAGTGGACGCCTTGCCCGATGGAGTTTAAAGTTACAGGGGCATAGATTTGCAATCCAACACCAAAAAGGGAAGGAAAACATTGTTCCAGATATGTTGTCTCGTATATACTGCGACACGAAAGAGGAATATTTATGTAGCATTTCAAAGATTTGTTATCTATCTGACATTGCGTTATTAGAGTTCATAGATGGTGAGTATAAAGATCTACGTGACAAAATTGAACAGGATCCAAATAGTTTTCCAGCATTTCGAGTTGACCATCAACAAATATTTATCCGGTTGGAACCAAAAATAAATGATAATTTATCCGACCTTTCAATTTGGAAGCTGTGGGTGCCTGCTAAGGTGCGTAACGATTTAATCAAGATAGAACACAACGATCCTTTATCTTCACATGGTGGTATTGTCAAAACGCTAGAAAGACTTCGCAGATTATATTATTGGCCTGGAATGGCAAAACAAGTTAAGGAATATATCGGTAAATGTGAAACCTGCAAAGCATCAAAAGCTCCGAACCGAACGATGAAGCCTTCAATGGGAAACATGTATCAAATCGAAAGGCCATGGCAGCGAATTTATGTCGATCTACTCGGACCATATCCTCGGTCAACTCAAGGCAAGACTGTAATTCTAATCGTGTTAGATCATTTGACTAAGTTTGTGGTGTTAAAAGCATTAAGTAAGGGAACCGCACAGCAAATAGTTGATGTTCTTAAAAATGACATCTTTTTTGTGTATGGAGTTCCAGAGACTGTCCATTCTGACAACGGCAGCCAGTTTAAGAGCGTGGAATATCGGGATTTGTTGCAAAAGTTTGGAGTACGTAATTCCAAAACCGCTGTGTACTCTCCCCAATCTAATCAATCCGAGCGCGTGAACCGATCCATTTTGTCGGCCATTAGATCTTACATAGGGAATAAACATACTCAGTGGGACAAATACTTGCCGGAAATAGCGTCTGCATTACGAAATGGTATACACGAAACAGTCAAGAATACTCCTCATTTTTTATTGTTTGGGTATAATAAAATTAATCATGGCAACGATTATAAGATATTAAGGCAATTAGATGCATTATCCGATGGTGGAATTTTACTTCCGCTACCCGATAGGATTTCCATGGTGCATGATCAAGTTATAAAAGACATTAAAAAGGCCTATACAAAAAGTGCAAAGAGATATAACTTGAGAACTCGAGCTGTTAGTTACACGATTGGTCAATCGGTCTTTGTCCGCAACCATCCACAAAGTGACGCAGCAAAAAAGTTCTGCGCTAAGTTCGCACCTCAATACACTAAAGGCAAAATTTCGCAAAAGGTAGGGAATGTAAATTATCAAATCACAAACGAAGAAGGAAGGATGTTAGGTACATTCCATGCTAAAGACATTAAACCTCACGTTTAAAAACTTTTAAATTTTCTGCATACCAAAAAAATTGTATAATTACGGCCGGATTATTTTCAGGTCATAAAGGGTCTTATTTTAAAATCAACCTTTATAACCTGTTCTGTTACGGCCATCGAATCAAAGGATTGCTAAATAGGAGTTTAATCAATAAGTTTTTCAATTTCCCTAAAGCATTTTCAATTCTTGGTTCAATTTCGTTATTATTGTTCTATTTCAATTCAATATATATAATGCAACTGTAATTAGAAATGAAAAAAGGGGCTCGCCACAAAATTATTGTAATCATATAATTCATTCATAAGCAAGTAGAAATTAAACAGAATGCATAACTTGTTGTCATTTGGGTTCATTGACCTTATACAATTTTAAAAATTATTAACCTGGTTAATACCGTAAACGGTTTGATTTGCAAACAAATGCATTTGTATTTTTTATATACTAATAAACAACGTTATAGGATATATAATTGCATTATATATACTTTTAGTATATATTGTACCAAACATGCAAAAACCTTTGGTAGTGAACAATCACATGGTACTTCTCTTTCGGGTGATTGGTACGAATCATTTGTATAGGTAATACAAATGATGAAACGAATAAGTTGCCTGTTGTTAGAGTGTGTAGTGAAATTTAAATAGATTTTAATCTAAAGAAAACGATATCTTTCAAATCATTTGCGCTGAGAGGTTTGATCGAGAACATCGCACGCTAGAAAATAATTAATTTAATTAAAAATAAAAACAAGTGAACTAAAACAAAGTACGAGTATAAGTTACAAGATCAAAAGTGATTTATATATACTCGAATAAATCGTGACAAATAAAAAAATTTTTCGTACGCGTATAATATTGGCCCAAATTACTAGCTGGAATTTCATTTATGGGTAAGCAAAATAACTGCTTTATTGTTAGTTTAGAACAGCCATGTGCAAGGTTTCAAGTGCATTCATTTATCAACCTGCTTTTTTTTTTTAATATATAGATTCGTTGTCTGTGACGATATAAGTTGGCCTCTATATTAGTTGGCCTCTCAGTTATTATATAAATTATTATTTTTTGTATAAAAAAAATACGGCTACATTTCTTTCGACACAATACAAGAGTGATTATCAAAAGCACATAACCAACGAGTAGCAAACAAGCTATTGAAGAGATACAGTGGACAACGGATTATTTTTACTTCACATGGTGGTCGAAGGAAAACAGGAATTTACATATAGTCTCCAGTATACCTCGTGCTTTGCCTAGATCCGAATGCTAAAGATAAACCAGTGTAGTAGTGATCATATGATAAATTTTATTTAAAAAAAATAGTTAGAATGTAAAAGGTTATCCAATTCAAGCTTGATAAAGTAAACTTAAAAAAAACACACAAAATATTCGGAATGTATTGTAATTTTTATTTCATTTTACAGATTGATCCTTGCCATTTTTAGTTAAACAAGATATCATTCAAATGTCCTCCACGGGACTTCTTACAGACCTTGATTCTTTTGCGGTAATTTTCAATGACTTTTCGGCACATTTCGGGCGGTATCTCGGCCATTACCTTACGAATATTAGTTTTCAATTCGTCAAGAGTTTGAGGATTGTTTGCGTAAACACGATCTTTTGCGTAGCCCTACAAAAAGAAATCCAAAGGCGTTAAATCACAGGATCTTGGAGGCCAATTGACATCAGCCAATCGCGAAATCAAACGTCCAGGAAATTTCTCTTGCAAAAGATCTCGATTTGCTCGTGATACGTGACTGGTTGCTCCATCCTGCTGGAACCACATATCGTCAAGATCATAATCTTCGATTTTCGTAAAAAAATAATCGGTTAACATGCGGCCATAGCGCTCAGAATTGACGGTAACGGTTCGTCCATGGTTGTTCTCAAAAAAATACGGCCCAATCACACCACCAGACCACAATGCGCACCAAACAGTGACTTTTTCCGGGTGTAATGGCTTCTCTACAATCAATTGTGGATTTTCTGAGCCCCAAATTCTACAGTTTTGCTTATTAACGTATCCACCAAGCGAAAAATGAGCTTCATCACTAAGTGAGCTAAATGAGCTTCACACTTTATAATAAGATTTAATAATTTTAACGCGTTGGTCGATTGTTAAATGCTCCATATTCTTAAATGGCAGAATGTCAACTAAATAAATGACAGCGTACTTGACGTTTATCTGTGACAGATGTCGGTATACAGATTTCTACTTTATCAACCTCGAATTGGATAACCCTTTAGAATTGCGTAGAATGTAATTTAATTAGCGAAAACAAAGTTTAATGAAAATTCTCATATAAAAAAAAGTCATAAGACGGGAAATGTAATATTTGAATTTAGTGTTGTTTTTGACAAAAATAGTGTTTTTTTTAGGTATATTTACTTCATTAGCGCGGACAGCCACAAGGAGTACTCTTTGGGAGCATTGTCTGGTGAGTTTTTTTACAACCATTTTTTTTGTTTTGTTGAAAACTAAATCTAAGTAATTTATTACTATTGAACCATCTTATGAAAAACAAAATTTTTGTACATATATGGGTATTTACATGTTTTATATATAATTGATTATTATAAGATAATTTGAATATTTTTTTTTATGTTGCATTTAATATATTTTTTTTCTTGAATTATATATGTTTCTAATATAAATATGAAATAACTTAATTTCATTGATGATGGTGATGATGGTGATGTGGTGTAAGATTTTGGTTTGTTTTCTTTCATTCTCTTTTGTTTAATTATAAATAAGGCACGTATAAATAAGGTTGTTCTGTCATAAATAGATATCCTTGGTGACAAAAAGACCCCCCAGCCGATGAGTTCTACCCGAACATTAAATTACGTGCGTCGTCAGGGTTGGCAGTAACAATATGTTTACTTCAACTCTCTCTTGGTTTGGGTAGTATACTTACCAAGTATTTGGAACTCTGAATTACGAAAATCAATTCAAATTAATTTTAAAAAATAATTTACTTATTTAAATTCACTTGTTTCTACACAACTATCTTGTACAACTATTTTGTACCCCTATACTATTTCAGCTGACTTCTTATAACGATTTTTTACAATTTATAACTGCTCATAACTCGACTTTAATTTAAACAACTATATTTCTTAAACTATATAGTTTAAACACTCTTTATCAAATAAGAACTTGCAACTGAATTAATTATAATAACTGTTTTAAATTTTAATACTTGACTTAATCTAACATTTTCGAGGATTATATGTAATTAATTTTTTATTGATAATTAATTTTGGTTTTGTATTTGACTAGAAAATTCTTATTTTTTAAACTTTATTATACCTATTTTTCATTGGTCCGATTTTGTGATTTTTATAATTTAATCGGGGCCTTAATTTATTTCGAGACTAGCTGTCTTGTTTATTGTTTACGTGACAATGATATCTTACATATGGCTTTTCTAAATATATCAAGGATCTTTGTATACATTCAAGTGTCTTGTAATTGAAATTTTATTGCGTGCCTCAATATATTTCTGGGTATTTATTGATATTATACATACGTATAAAAATTAATTTTTTAAATTAATTTTTGCGTTTGTTTTTTATAAAAATATGATTCTTATACTTTCTTATCGTTATTTTGTTGTTGTTACATCATAGTTGCTATCGTATTTCTTATATTTATATAATTGATTTTAGAGTTTTATTTAGATCTTACGTTTACATTTCATTTGTTTTTGTTTTTATAATTAATTTACATTTTATCTCTATTTATTTATATGATTGTCATACTTTTTCATCTGGTTTCGTTGTTCCTGGTCACAGGACGATGTTTCGAGTGCTTTATATTAAGGCTCATTGACCTGAAACCACAACACCTTATCGAACGATTTACCTAAAAACGGCATCTAACTAATCTTTTCGACTATAGACAACTTTCTCACT
The DNA here is from genome assembly GCA_963691935.1 of Nephrotoma guestfalica. Taxonomy (NCBI): domain Eukaryota; kingdom Metazoa; phylum Arthropoda; class Insecta; order Diptera; family Tipulidae; genus Nephrotoma; species Nephrotoma guestfalica. Next base: position 179,780,979 of record OY829913.1, read on the forward strand.
TAACATTAATTTGATGAGATAGCTGAAAATCGAACTCTTTAGTTTTTACGATTACATGGGGATTTTACGATTACAACATAAAAAAAATTTAACGTAACGAATACGAGACCCGGTTTTTCGTTATGTAAATTTTTTCTTTATCATATCTCCTTTTAATTTAAAGTTCTACTAGTATCTACTCGTACTTTACACTAAATTGGTATTATGTAATATATCATCACACCATAAATTACGTTTTAGACTAATTTTGGTTGTACTGTAAAATTTAGGCATAATGTAGTATTAAATCATTTATGTATGTCCGACCATTTTTAATTAACTCCTCCATTCGCATTACAACAGATGCAGTGTCTATTAATATTTCTACTTTCCTATTTTAATTAAATCTACGATATTACAACACATTTTTACAATTAAGCATTGACCTAAATCCGTTACCACCCTCCTAGAAATAATATGAAATAAAAATGTTTTAGGACAACTACATATTACACCATAGTATGTTCACTAGATCGAGAAACAAAAAATAAAAACGAGATGTTTTGACGACAAGGCAAGAATTTTGTTTTGAGAAGTACGTATATGTACATACGTAGGGTAAATTATTGAGTTTATTGTTTTAATAGGAAACCTAAGGAGTGTTCTAACTTCACATTCAAATGAATCTTGAATAATCTTGCTAATTGTCAAATGTCATGTTTCGTAAATATTTATTTATCTTAAATTTTCAATTTTAAACTCATTTCACAAATATTTTTTTTCAACTTCGTGAAGTCTCCTTATCTATTAGATCTATAACTAAGCACTTCCCGACGAAAGCTCCGTTAATTTTTAAATTATTTCATTCAATAATTTCATACAAATCTCTCATAAAAAGAGTAAAACTGGAATAAATAAATGTTTTATCGCAAGATGTCAGTCTATAGTTTTCGTCAAAAACGCTATTAGATGCGTTCCACATCAACTGTCGTTCGAACGGAATTCCCAGAAACAGAGTGCTACAATTACAATGTTCAAAATAGAATACAATAAAAATATTAGCTTGATTCATTTGGTGATTTTTTACCTTGTTAAGAAGAACTTTGCTAAAGACTTCATCTGTATCTTCTTCAGTAACGCAATCAGTTTATAAAAATAGTCACGAATTTTACTATCCAAAACAATTTAACACCTTTTAATCGTGACGGTGTACACCATAGTGTTATCATATAAGCGGCCCAGGGTTTAATTACATTTCGCCGATATGACAGGATTAAGTATTACTTCAATACAGAAATGTAAATGGAAGTTTACAATAGCATTCCATGTGGAATAGGATAGCGGAGTACTGAAAGCCATTGTAAAGGCACCAATAGTTATTGATAGAGATACTTGCATTGCTTATAATTATAAACATACGGTGGTTCACAATTGCGACGAGTATACAGCGACATCGCTCACTTAATATATTTATGTATTCTTGAAGTTTCTTCGTAACAAACATTCCATTAACCGGTTAAACAATTTCTCAGTATTCATTCCAAGCATTCCATTAACCGCACGTAAAATGTTCACGTAATTATGAATATGAGCACGTTTGAGTTTTTGATTATCTCGGTTATGCGAGCTATGAAAACAGTGAAAATCCAGATTCCGATGTGGACTGTTGGGGAACATCAAATGTAACTTTAATAATGTTTGATTTATCATTTCCCATTGTTATTAATTTCAGCCGGTTTGTTACATAAGACTTGAACTAATTGATTACATAAATGCGAGAAAACTCAAATGCGAATATACTCAAGAGTGTTTTATGATGACAGATAAAATAAAATGCTTTACTGAAATCCGTGTATGCTACATCAACTTGATGGTGTTTTTCTATAACCAAATTAGTCGATGTGGATCGGCCAGGCATACAACCTTGCTCTTTTACTCATATAAGGTGTGCTATTGTAGATTTAAAGTTATTACATATAACTATTTCAAACTATTTAAGAATTAATGATGAGTTAATGATTAATGATAAGTTGATATTCATCTGTATCATGTGATGTGATCTCGTTTGCCCGAAATAAAAATTGGTGTAATTTTTGAAATTCTCGATTTTTCGGGAAACACGCCGGTGCTTCAGGAGCGGTTCAATAGGTAACAACAGTTGCTAAAATGTTAGCCTACGCTTACAAAAGTATATTTTCAATATCACAACCATTTCCAAACCCCATTAAAGCCGATAAAATATCATCCTCAACAATAACAAGAGGAGTTATTGTACGTATAATGAGCTAGTAGCGCTTGGTCTATAGACTGATTTAAAAAAACGAAGCGAACATGCCAGCCACAACTGTGGCGTTTGGAGAGCTCGGATTATTGTAGCTAATATTAGCAGAAAATCCTTCAACTTCGCGGTTATTCTTAAAGTATTTCGAAAAATTTTGTTTTGTTTACTTTGATTTTTTCTTGAATTTGTTTTGACCTGTATTTTGATTTGAAATAAATTTCAAATTCGTTACCTTGTTGTAGAAACGTAGTTTTTCCGCTTCTAACCCACTTTTTAACATTTTAGCATACGCTCTCGACTTCTGATTTTTTAAGTTAACTAGTCTATCATACTATCATCGAACCACTGAGGGTGAGCACTCTGTGGTTTGCTTGCAACCTTGCAGCATAATGTCATTAAATTTGTCAACATTTTCGTTTGAACGAATATCATTCGAATTGAGAGTTATTTCCCAGTAGATGGATTCTAGATAAGTTTATAGCCCCACGCGGTTTGTTTTTTTGAAGTTGTATTTGATTGGTTGTAAGTGTTTCGAACTCGCCACTAAATTAGTTAAGTCAAATACCATATCTAAAGAATTGTTATAAAAGTGTCAACTTATTTGCTGAAGATTTAAAAATCTATTACGATTATAAGCAATGCTGTCTATTTATAGTTGAAATTATATCCAAGCATGGTATTCATAAATAAAGATTCTTCATTTGTTGTTCTATTGCATGACAAAATACAATTTAGTTCCGGGTTAAAATTTTAGATTATGTTTCACCAAAAATCACCAAGCACAAGAACTAAATCTGAGGAGTTTGTTGTATTAATAACTTCATAAATCGCATCGTAGGTTGCATAATGATTACTATTTGATTGAGGTGGTATATACGCTGCGTAAATATTTAGATATGTTTGGTTGATTTTTATTTTTACGCCAATTTGTTCGACTCTCGACGGGCAATGGTTACTGGAGCATTCCAGAGTTTATTATGTACTGTTAATCCATACCACAAGTCTTATATAGCCAGCATGCACCACATATACTCGTCTCAATAAAAACTGTACCGTAGGTCTGATTACCATTTATTAGATACGAGGTAATCGATTTGTTGTCTGATGTTATTAAAATAATTGGTTTCGTGCTCACAACGAGGTAGCATTTAATTTAATACCAGTAAGTTCTTGCCAGGCACAAAGATCGAGATATCTTCTCAGTTTATGTTTATTTATAATCCTGGTTGATTTCCACATCATAATACTCTTTGATACTTCTCCCGAAGGACACAAAATATATTGTTTGTGGTAATAATTGTGTTAGATTCTTCACACAAATGGTCGGCTCTATAAGATATTGTTTGGTGGCAGTAAGAAAAATAAATATGTCAAATTGTACATCGAGGTGAGGTTACCAAGGCATTGGAAGTTTGATTTGGAGCTAATTGAACATTGGATTAAAAAATTCGGTCGTCTCATCAGACTGCAGTGATCAAACTTCAAAAATATTGAAAATACTTTGAATATCTGGCTATCAGCCAGAATAACCCAAAATTGCAAATAGAAATCGCATGTATGCGTTAAATTCAATGAAATTCGGGGTTACGAATGGGTTGACAAATGCGGGGCAAATCATAATAATTCACTAAGGCATACTGATGATATCTAAGCTCAAAATATTTTCAATATTTTTGTAGTTTGGTCACTGCAGTTTGATGAGACGGCCGAATTTGTTAATTTAAAGAATTCATTTGCATTTTATCGATTTCATTAGTTCGAAACCAAACTTCCAACGTCTTGGTAACCTCGGGTTGGCCACAAAACACCTCAAAACAAAATCTAAAAATCAAATCCCTCAAATTCAAAATCCTCAAATTTAAAATTCTCAGATACCAAAAACCTCAAATTCAAAATCCTCAAACCAAAATCCTCACGAAAATGCAGGATCTGATTATATCAACCGGTCGCTGCGCTCTCGTGGCTTCGCTCCAAAGTTAGAAAAACAATTTCAGTTTATAGGAATTTAAAAATCGATAGGACCGGGAATATAGGATCGAATAATATTAGGCGAATCGGTGCGCTCTCGTCGCTTCGCTCCCAAGTTAGGAAAAAAATTTCAGTTTATAAGAATTTACAAATCTATAGAATCGTAATTTTTGAGGATTTTGTATTTGAGTATTGTCATCTTTGAGAAAATATGGATTATGATATTTGAGGATTTTGTGTTTCAGGTTTTTGTAGGCTTCCCAAAACTGATAATGTTACTTTAATGGTTTAGACCGATAAATTGTTTTGTTAGGTTGTGTCATAAACAAACGAAAAGTAATATTACAATCAGAAGAAATGTATTTTATCAAATAGAACGTTCGCTCCATTTCAATGTTAAAATAAATGTTATCAACAACATTTTTCATCAATTTCAATGCCGATCGAATAATTATAAATATACTAAAGTGTTATATAGGGTGGGCTGTCTGTTAGTCCTTTTAAATTTGTAAATAAAACACATTTTAGGATGAAAAGTCAATTTTTTTTATTGATAAGGAAAAGTTCTATGCCATTTATGTATGAGAAACAAATCGTTCATATGCCCACCACGGCTTCGTCTACAGGCCTGCATCCGAACATAAAATTTTTCGATATAAAATAAAAGCGAATCAATGACCTCAATTTCAACTCGAATGTTGTTTTTAAGTTGTTGAATTGTTTGTGGTTGACTAACATACACCTTACCTTTCAAATAACCCCACAAAAAATAATTAAGTGGTGTTAAATCCGAACTTATTGTTGACCAAGGAACTTCACAATTTCTTGAAATTATGCGTCAAAGCAAAGCTCGTTGACACTAAAGCGGATTAGCCTTAAACATAAGCAAAGACTGACCCAGTTTAATAGAAATTATTCCCGCAGCTCAATCTTATAGAGGGAATACAGCGTGGGTGTTGGAGGGGAAGTTGAGTGGGGTACTGGACGCCTAAATAGTGATAGCGTCATTAACCCATTACGCGGATCGAATCATCCGAGGCTGTATATTTGGGGTTTAAACCATCATATTAATTACTCAAAATCCTCTAAGGAAGATATTAGCCTCAGGCCCATGAATGTGATTAGTAAGATGGTTTGGGTGCCGAAGCAACAACAGTTCCGTCCCGTGGGCCAGCCAGAAGAACACCTTGTTGCCTGGACCGGTTTAGGTTAGTAAGTTGAACTCACTATACTTACCAATATTTTTTTGTGAATCACTCGCCTTGTCCAGGAAAAATAATTTTTTTTTAATAAACAACAAACTAAAATTTACTTTAAAACGACAAACAAAACCAAAATTATCTTGTTTATTAGCTTAATACAAGAAAATTAATTTATTTATTAACTTAATTATTTAATTGACTACCCGCCGAGCTGAGCTACTACACGGATAATAATCAAAAAATAACTCTACGCTTCCTGAATCTTTTCAGTCTTCATACCAAATGAATTGACTAGGTGGGAGGAAATGGGAGGAACAAAAAAAATTAAATTTAAATATTCTCTTAGTCAAAAACCATGTTGTTTCGGTGTCAGGCAAAAAGCGGTAGCTCAACCGAATTAGCATAAAGCTTAATTCACACACAGAATATGGGGCAACCATAATTGCAATTTTTCATTTTTATCATGGAGCAGGTTAACCATGCTACACATAAGAGAGACTTTCTTCCATTTAATATGCACATGAAAAAGAGAATTGTATTATGTAAAGTACGTGAAAAAAGGAAATTATGTCTGTTCACACGTTGGGTTTTCACATATGTTGCTTACTATACATACTATCGAGTGAAACAGACGACAAATGAGTAATTCGGTTTGGGACAAATATGGAAATTAATGAAGATGATATCTTTAAGGTTTAGGAAAATACTACGGTAGACTTATGCTTATTCAAATGTAGTTTACTATTAATAATTCTCATGAATTAAATAATTGAAACTTAATCTGTACAGCACAAAGGAAAATGTGGGAAATCGACATGACGTTTACTTTATTTAGATATAGGCGAAGATTTATCATCACGGTCATGCTGATAAGATACTTTAAAGAATTTATCTATTTATTGGGATAAGTTAGTAACGAAGTTTGGTGGAATTCCGTAACAAAACGCAATTCATTCAATTTGGGCCACAAAACCCAGTTAACATGTTCCCCATAATGTTCCCCATTCACTGTAAGGGCATTTGCCTATTCGTTTTCAAAGAAAAACAGCCCAATGATGCCACCAGCCGATTTATGGGGGACACCAAACATTGACTCTAAGAGGATGAAATTCTGCTTCGAAATATCATGAGGATTCTCCGCTCCCCAATTGCTTATTAATGTACCCATTAAGATGAAAATGAGCTTCATAGCTAAAGATAATTTTTTCGTTCAAGCATCCAACTAACAAAACGTCGACGATTTAAATGGTCTGGTGGCTTCAATTTTTGAATTAGTTGAATTTTGTATGGACACACATGAAAATCAACATGCTAAATGCGTCGTAATATGGATCGTGAAATGTTTAGTTCTTGTGAACGATGTCTGGTCGATGTGCTTGGTTCATTGCGAACAGCTGGCACTGCATCAGTAGTACGAACTGGATGAACATGATGATATGGTCTACGACCTTCCACTGAACCAGTTTCTTCAAAACGATCAATAATTTTACCAATGACACGCTCAGTAGGACGTCCATGTCGACCAAAACTCTTACGTAATTTACGAAATGTTGTTATTTTGAACGATTATTTTCATAATAAATTAGGACAATCAAAATGCGTTGTTGTGTTGTTAGTGACTCCATGATGTTAAATGGCATATTTTTCAAAGAGAGTTAAAGAATTTTTAGAATAGATAACATTAAGTACTAAAATTCATCAATTGAAAAAAGGACCGACAGATGGTCCACCCGGTACTTGTTTGGTACGCACCTGTTTGATACCTACTTTAATTAAATATCAAGTAAGCAATCGATAAAGTACTAAAATATTTTAATAACACGAGTACATATTTTTTTGATATGTGTGTAAATTCGTTTTTTCTCTTTTAAACGGGGTAATAAATCAATATCTAATCTACATCGCTAAATAAATGTTGTGCAAGTTTAATTAATAAATTAATATGGGTTCCACAGCACTGAATTAGCTTTACATAATAATACCCGTAGTGTATTACAATTAAAACGATTAATGTTTGAAGAATAATATTAAGGCAATTTTACATGAAATAGATATATTTCTTGTCTATTTAAATAAGCATTTGAAATATGATGGTGGCTGATTCTTACAAGACTAAATCCAATTTGTGCTATTTATGTACGACATCGAGTCATGAAATGTCCCGTATTACAATTTTTGTTATTGAAAAGGTGCCCTTAATCAATTCACTCTTCATTATTCTTTTATTTGCCACTTCTGATTCTTGACCGGCAACCTTCTCGTACGTTCTCCAGAATGGTCGTATACTTTAATCTTGTACAGATGAATATATCACCGAAAGGTTCCTTGTAACTATTTCACAGATTTTTAAACTTGAAATCCAAACTAATTTTAAACCTCCGAATAAAAACCGGCACTCACTCTTTTTTGCAAAATGCTTGCTAATTAAAGAACGATTGCCATTAAATATATTATAACATACAATATATAGGAATTATGATTTTACAATTATCGTTCATATTATTTGCATATTTTTAATTTCTCGTAGATCCGTTATACTAAACTAACGGGTGATTTTTTAAGAGCTTGAGAACTTTTTTTTAAAAAAAAACGCATAAAATTTGCAAAATCTCATCGGTTCTTTATTTGAAACGTTAGATTGGTCCATGACATTTACTTTTTGAAGATAATTTCATTTAAATGTTGACCGCGGCTGCGTCTTAGGTGGTCCATTCGGAAAGTCCAATTTTGGGCAACTTTTTCGAGCATTTCGGCCGGAATAGCCCGAATTTCTTCGGAAATGTTGTCTTCCAAAACTGGAATAGTTGCTGGCTTATTTCTGTAGACTTTAGACTTGACGTAGCCCCACAAAAAATAGTCTAAAGGCGTCAAATCGCATGATCTTGGTGCCCAACTTACCGGGCCATTTCTTGAGATGAATTGTTCTCCGAAGTTTTCCCTCAAAATGGCCATAGAATCGCGAGCTGTGTGGCATGTAGCGCCATCTTGTTGAAACCACATGTCAACTAAGTTCAGTTCTTCCATTTTTGGCAACAAAAAGTTTGTTAGCATCGAACGATAGCGATCGCCATTCACCGTAACGTTGCGTCCAACAGCATCTTTGAAAAAATACGGTCCAATGATTCCACCAGCGTACAAACCACACCAAACAGTGCATTTTTCGGGATGCATGGGCAGTTCTTGAACGGCTTCTGGTTGCTCTTCACTCCAAATGCGGCAATTTTGCTTATTTACGTAGCCATTCAACCAGAAATGAGCCTCACCGCTGAACAAAATTTGTCGATAAAAAAGCGGATTTTCTGCCAACTTTTCTAGGGCCCATTCACTGAAAATTCGACGTTGTGGCAGATCGTTCGGCTTCAGTTCTTGCAGGAGCTGTATTTTATACGGTTTTACACCAAGATCTTTGCGTAAAATCTTCCATGTCGTCGAATAACACAAACCCAATTGCTGCGAACGGCGACGAATCGACATTTCACGGTCTTCAGCAACACTCTCAGAAACAGACGCAATATTCTCTTCTGTACGCACTGTACGCATTCGTGTGGTTGGTTTAATGTCCAATAAAGTAAACTGAGTGCGAAACTTGGTCACAATCGCATTAATTGTTTGCTCACTTGGTCGATTATGTAGACCATAAATCGGACGTAAATCGCGAAACACTTTTCGAACCGAACACTGATTTTTGTAATATAATTCAATTATTTGCAAGCGTTGCTCGTTAGTAAGTCTATTCATTATGAAATGTCAAAGCATACTGAGCATCTTTCTCTTTGACACCTTGTCTGAAATCCCGCGTGATCTGTCAAATACTAATGCATGAAAATCCTAACCACAAAAAAATCACCCTTTAGAAAAAACTTTGTAATCGTAACATAATTTTATACATATAACGGCATTTGATTAGAACGAATAATCTTGCAATATACACGCATATGTGTTATATGTTTTCATAAATACATAGACATGTATTTCGCCTTACAGCACGTGTTTCGTCAAAGTCAAACTTTACATAAACAAAGTATATACATAAATATTGTACATCAAAAGTATTTTTAACTTTATAATTTGTTCAAGGTTAAGAAATTAGCATTTTTATTTATTTTTAAGATGGGAATAAGATCAACAGACACATATTCGTTAAAATTGTTTGACATTTTTAAAAAGTTTATATAAAAATGGAATTAATAATGCAGTGTTCAAAGACGCTTTTGCAGAAATTAAATTAACATAATCACGTACGATCATTGGTTGCGTTAGTAATTCACAAAATAATTTCCAAGATTGTAGAGTATGATTATAAAGTGGACCTGCTGGATTTTAAAAGTACTTTATTGGATGGACTCGTTCTACTCGAAATGTGATCTTATTATTCGGCTCATTTAATGAAGCATTCCAAACATGTTTGTATCGAAAATATGAACCCAATTGAAATATTAAGTCATCCGTTGATTTCACCTGGCGACCTTTCTAGTCGAAGTTACACGAATGATCGTTCACATTTTCTTCAGAAAGTTGCGATTGCAATAGAAAACGAAACAGCCATTAATTTCATTTTAGGAAAAAGATTTTGAACTTCTGTAATCTACCGAAAAAGCGATGTTTCATGCCACCCTGCTGTTTTGTAATTGCGAATAATGAAAACAGTAATTTCTTTGAATGACGTTTCATTGGAAAGTAAAGATCTATGACATCTTTGCCGATTGGTTTTATTTAAGTTTCATTTTTCGTAGAATATGTCACATAAATTCGAAATATATAACGGAGACAATCATTGCAAATAATTTTAAAAATAAAAGTTTGGCTCCATGGTAGTATGGTCTAGTCGCAAGTATAGTCGACTGAAAATTTTAATGAGAGTGAGATTTTAGTGAGATTTTAATTGTGTTGATTCTTTTAATAATCAGTAACTAGCTGTCCGTTAATAAATGTGTAATTTCCCAATGCTTTAAACCAATTAAAATAAATTTATTGTAATCACAATTCAAATTTGACTGACGCTACTTGCTAACCAAGATTATTCTGAATCAGCTAAACTTGTTTACTGCAATTTTAAAACCAATTCCTCAAACTCAAAAGATATAGCTGACATATTTGAACAACCCGGCAATAACAACATATCAATAACTCCTCCTGTTATTTTTAAAAATACCATTTTATCGGCTTTAAAGGAATTTGGAGACGGTTGTGGTCTTAACAATATACCCTCGTCTATTCTGAAGGAGTACGTTGACATTTTGGCAATTCCACTATGTTACCTATTCATTGGTAATTAAGCACCGGCGTGTTTCCCGAAAAATGGAGAATTTCAAAAATTACACCAATTTTTAAATAGGGCAAACGAGATGACGTTACAAAATTGTTTGAATTAGTATTATGCAACAATTTTAAATCCACAATTGCACGTCATATATCAATAAACCAGCAACGGTTTATGCCTAGCCGATCCAAATCAACTAATCTGGTTGAATTCACCAGTAAAATAATTAATAAGATAGGAAACCATCAAGTTGATGTAGTTGAACACGGATTTCAGTAAAGCATTTAATTCTATCTGTCATCAAAAAGCACTACAGAGTTTATTTGCATTTGAGTTTTCACTCGATTACATAAATTGGTTCAAGTCTTATCTATCAAACCGGCGACAATTTGTAATAATGGAAAAAGAGAAATGAAACGTTATTAAAGTCACGTCTGGTGTTCCCAAGGATTACACATTGGTCTTTGGATATTTATTGTTTTCATAGATCGAATAGCCGAGATAATCAAAAACAACGTGCTCATATTTGCTGATGACGTGAAAATGTTTCGTACTATTAATGGAACGCTAGGTACGAAGAAACTTCAAGAAGACATCGATAGATTATATGAGTGGTGTGATCGAAACTCGCTTTACTTAAATATTAAGAAATGCAAAATCCTGTCTTTCCATCGTAAGAGAAATCCGTTAATTACTTAAGGATTAAGGTGTTGCATTTGTCGAAAATGCCGGTTTCAATAGGCATATTGAAAATTGGATTACGAAAGCGAATGACATGTTTTGATTTGTTAAACGATGGGCAGGTGAATTAAAAGGTATTCAAAGCTTATGTTCACTATATTTCGCTTACGTTCGATCTCAACTGGAATACGCTGCATTGGTCTGAAATCCATACTATGCTGTACACATATAAAGAATTGAAAGCATTCAAAAGAAGTTTCTGATTTTCTTGTTAAAGAAAAGTCACTGGGATTACGATCACAATTTTCCATTCCATGAAAATGTGGCTCGGTTACCTCCGTACTCAACAAGATGCACGGATTAGAAAATATGCACGCTTGAAAATAAACGACTTCTTTTAGGTGCGGCTTTTGTTGGAAACATTCTGCTTGGTCACATTGACTCAGCTTATATTTTATCAATTCATGTGCCTTGCAGAACATTTTGAAACCATGAGTTTTAGCACTAGAACACCATTCCACAAACTATAGATAAAATAACCCCATTAATAGGTTGTCTAAGTCATTCAACATCATCGACGACATATTTGACTTTAATTTATCAAAGGACAAGTTCAAAAATATACTGAAGGATTATTTTTTAAATGTTTAATTGTTTTTTAATTGATTGATTGATTTTTTTTTAAATTGATTTATATTTTTTTATCATAAAATTTTGTTATTTCAATTTTTTTATATACAATAATTTTTGTTTTCAACTAAATAATCTGAAATCATACATGTAAATCACAGAATAGATTTCTTTAAATAAATAAATAAATAATTTTACTTAATATATAAGTGACTATATACAATATAATACAATAAGTTGGATATGTTTGGGCTTCTAATCACAACACGAAAGCAATGTTATCTCAACATGAAGATTGCAACACTCGTCAACAAAAATGGGGGAGTGTGTTTGAGCAAGCGTTGAAATATCAGCTATTTTGGATGTGCAGTTGTTTTTAACAATCGTTTGAATGAGTAGATGTGAGTGTTTTTGTGAAAATGGAAAAAATCTAATATCGAGCTGTCAAAAACGAGTTGGACGCTGTGTACGTGGACTCTGCACCATCACTTACCACCGTGAAATTTTGGTCAGCTTTGGTGACGATGAACATTCGGGACGTCCAAAAACTGCAACCACTGATGTTAACATCGCTCAAGTTCACCAAATGGTGCTAGACAATCGTCGAATTAAAGTTATAGAAATAGAACGAACGTCTATGAATATGTCCAATGAACATGTTTGTCACATATTGCATCACGGTGATGAAGTATTTCCTAAACCTTCCCAAATAAAAAAAATACTAATTTTGTTTAACTGTATTTGTAAAATTGCTTGAAACGAATATTCATAATAAATTGGAGTCTTATAAATAGTATACTGATTTTTATACTAATTTTGTATATTATAAAATACTAAGCGCACTTTTGAGTTGTTCTGGATCAAAACTAGCAGATAAAGCCCATACCAATGAAAAATCTAGGGGCCCCGAGTGTTTTAGAAAATAAAATTTGTAAAGAGGTTGATTTGCATATCGTATGGTTTTTCCACATACAACACTCGGGGCCCCTAGATTTTTCAATGGAATGGTGTTTACCTGTTAGTTTTGATCCATAACAACTCAAAAGTGCACTTAGTATTTGGTAGTAGGTTTTTTGTTATTAGGAAGAATGTTTATGGGAAAATATTTGAAAATTGTTTGATTTCTTGAAATACCTTTTTTATAATATTTTTATACTCGAAGGGATAAGGAAGGATGCTAAGATAGTTATTGCAATATTTACAGTACAATACAGTTTTTCAAAATTTTCAAAATTCAAAATACGAGTATGTTCAAAATTTTAGTGCGTTTTTGTTAAAGAATATATTGTTTGATTGACAACAGTTCAAACTATTTTGGTTTTCACTAAACAATAGGTCTTAGATAATTGTATTTCAATAAACCAATCCAAGACAAATCTACGATTTACAGTTTGAACGGCTGACAAATAAATCCATATAGAGAAATAAAAATAAATTTGACGAAAAAATGTCTTGTATCTTTGTTAGGCCGGAAACTTTTCAGGCAACTCTCATATATCTTTACTGAAAACAGTATTAGAACGTTAACTACCACCGCATTATAAAATTTAATTTGTACAAAATATTCACTTTACAAATTTACGTTACTGAATTTATATTTAGAAAAAATATACAGATCATAATTGGTTGAAATTGTACATATTATCAAAGTAGGTTTTGGTTAGGTGTCCTAGCAACGATAACAAATCTTATCGCATAGTAAAGGAACAAGAACTTTTTTCATATTCTTGTTATTGTTGTAATTGTATGATTATTCATAAGAGAGAGCATAATGAAATTTTTTTACAAGGTTATTAAATACACTTAACCTAGTTTACATTTTTAAGTTGCTGTAAAAGTATTTATATTTTACTTAAATTGTTAATCTGTCGCCTAGCGAATGACAATCCAGGGATGAAATTATAGATATAAAATATAAATTGGTTTTTCGACATACTTTATAACTTCCTGTATCCTATAATAATTTATTATAAATATTTAAGAATTAAGTTTGCTTGTGAAATGTTTTATCAAAGTAATGGTTATGTTCGCCAAACTCATCGTGCATTATGACGATTTTACGGTCGTCATAATCGTCCATCTGAGTATACTCTAAATGATAATAAGCATCCAGTAAGATCTCAAACAGTGAGTACCGAACAAGCGATAGACGCTGTATAGTGTAACATTGAGGAAGACCCAAAACAATCAATTCGACGTCGTTCAAAGCAACTGGAGATGTGTCCATCCACTCAATGGAAGATTTTATCTTGGTTTATGTGCTTACAAAATTCAACTTGAGCATAAATTAAAGCCATCGCATACGCATACATGTCCACCATCGCATACGCATACATGTTGATTTCCAAACAACATTTTGTTCAGCGATCAAGCTCACTTTTGGTTGAATGGGTACGTTAATAAACAGAATTGTCGGATTCGGAAGCCCTTGCCAAAACACCATTATATCTAGAGAAAATCACTGTTTGGTGTGCTTTATGGGCCGGTGGTATTATAGGTTCATACGTCCTTAAAAATGATGATGGGCGGAATGTTATAGTTAACGGTGAACGGTATAGAGACATGATTTCTAACTTTGTTGTACCCCAATTGGCTGGCATAACTCTGATATGTGGTTTCAACAGGACGGTGCCACATGCCACACAGTGCGGGATACAATTAATTTACTCAAAGAAACATTTGATTAATTTATTCATTTCACGTAATTGGTCACCAAGATCGTGTGATCTAACTCCATTAGATTATTTTCTTTAGAGATACGTTAACTCACTTGTCTACGCCGATAAACCAGAGACAATTGGACACTTGGAACACAAAATTCGTCGAGTTATTAGTGAGATACGACCGCAATTTCTGCGAAGAGAAATTGAAAATTGGATCTCCAGATTACGTCACGTACACGACAGCCGCGGCAGCCACATGGACGAAATCATATTCAAGCATTATTGGCATAACATTATCTTTCCTATAAAGCTAGTTCCACTGATATTCAAAATGGTTTTCTTTGTTCTATTTTAATTTAAAATTGTGAACCTCTAAAAACACCCATTATTATTAACAAGATCTCTGTACAAACAACGTACCATGCAATAGCGTCATTTTTAGTTTTTCGATTTTTTTGATAAATTGCATTATGGCTCTACATTACCAAAAGTGATGAAAAATGAGGGTCTATCAGTTTATAGCCACAAAAATGAAGGAATTGTTAAAACTTCTTGTTTTATTGAAGTCAAATAAATTTGCAAGCGATTAATACATGGATTTTCAAGTACACAGTGGTTTTTATATACAAAGTAACGAAGTTTTGACAAAATGTATAAAAAAAAAAATTTTAAAAAAATTTATAAAAAAAAAGTTATTTCCAAAATTAAAAGTTGACATTTTTTTCCAAAAAGGGTTATAGCCAAATAAAAGTTGTATATTTATCAAGATGTTCGTGAAGTTATTATCAAGCGATTAATACATGGTTTTAAGAAAATCTTCGTAGTAAGTGAGAAATTTAAAGTTTTAAATAATTTTGGTTAATTCAATTAGTTACCATCCATAATGCGAGGCGCAAGTTTAAAAAAATGTCAAATACTCTGAGATAGTTATGCTATCAGCATCATTTCAGGTAAAATAGAGTCTTAAGGATTTTTACTTCTCTTTTATAGCCCTAACGTTGGGAACCAGCAAACAGTTTGTTTATGATGTATATAGGAAATAGCTGGTTATTATATTGTTGACAACTGCGTCTACAGTGCTACTAATTATGTTATTAACTGTTAGCTAATGTGACAATAATTATAGTTTGGCATCTGTATCTACAGTGTCAACAATTCTTTTGCACCGGTGGATTTCATGTTAACTAAGATGTTCATTGTTTAATATTTATTGTTTGTTAAAAGGAGTGGTTGTGATCGATGAATGATTTAATTGACAGATATATTTCGATGATAGATTTATGATTGGTTTGTGTGATTGCGTCTTTTAAGTTTGTGTTACATGTGAGAGAAATGTTAATGTTTAAAAGTGCATCTCGATGGGTGGATTTGTTAGTATGAGATTAAGATTTAATAAAATGTGACTAGCATAGGGATGTATACTATGGTGTGAACCACTTCTTCCACAAACCCCCTCGCTTTGCCGTACGAGGTGAAGAAGCAAGTTATTAAACCGGTGCCAAGGTGTTAGTTGGTTGATAATACTTACCATTGTTATTTGGTTGACGGTTCTCCTTGTATTTTTGAAAGAAATTTCTATGATTGGTTGTAATTTTATTAACTTTATTTATGATATTAAACTGGATGTTTGATTATGACTGATTATACTGATTTGAACTGACTCGATTTAAAACTGAACTATGCTACTACCCTCGGGATTCGCTGAGTGACTCGACGAAACCTCTAAGGGTTCACGATTCAGTTAAACCAATTAACTGTTTCTGGAATACTACTAAACTGAAGTACTAATTCTTCTACTTCTACTTCTGATTTATTTTAACAATTTTCGAGTCTTATATACTAAATATTTATTAGAGTTCTACCAACAATTCATTTTTGGAAATTCGACAATTTTAGTTAAAAAGTATAATTTTATCACGTGTTTTATATTTTTGCGAAAATTTGCATTTCCAAATTAAAATACATATAATTAAAAATATGTATTTCCCAACTTTCCGATCACCAAAAATTATAAGTCGCTAACCGATATTTAGTTTGAATACAACAACAAAAATGTATATCATATATATAGGTCATATGGAATACCAAAGTAATGTTTATGCTTGGTTTGGTTGTTGTTATTATATTTCGATATATGAAAATTGTATAATGTGTGTATGACGTTGTTTTTCTATTTTTTTATGTATCGACATGATACATAAAAAAATAGAAAAGCAACGTCATACACACATTATACAATTTTCATATATCGAAATATAATACACGAAATATAATCGACACGATCGCGCATACTATGCGTGTTTTGGATGTATGTTAAATGATATATGCGATATCGTTTGCATTGTCCTAGAGATTTTGTTTTTGGATGATTGGATTTTTATTTGATTTAAGATGATGGAATTGATCCGCGTTATTTGACATGGATGAGGCTGTGAATATCACAACAATATGTTTGACAACTGTACAATCTATCCTACATTTTGTACAGTTTGTGAATAATTTACAAATAAAATATTTTTTTTATAATTTGGAAATTTTATTCATAACACTAGTTTATATAAATATTCCAGTGCCGCTGTCGATCTCGTTATTTTATTTTAAAATAACCATTATTGTTACAGCGGCGAATTCCTTGCCTATTGATATTATGGCGATTTTTATTCGGTATAAATTCAGCTATAGGTTTCAGTATCGGAACAATAATTGGGCAGTGGTAGTCGCCCTGAATCGGCAGATCTTGTTGAGGCGACGCAGAGGATATTCTACTAATAGTGAAGTATACTACACGACACGGCGAGTTATTGGCGCCGTAAAACCAATATCACAACATCAGTACATCAACTACTTATTATCACCGTGCTAAGCCTTGTTAAACTTGAAAATCTGCAGTACCTTTCGAATCAGGTGAAAATATACACAGCCGTGCCAGTTTTTCTAGCCGTGCTTGCACTACAAGTGCTTTGATAGTCTGGGCGTGGGATCCATACTACCAATAATGGTACACTTTCGACTATAGTGGCCATCAAAATTAAGGATCATTTGGAAGCGGCTTTCTCATTCACCGGCGATTGCCGCTGCATATTATCTCGTCTTAAATCCGGGCTAAATACAGATATTCACGGTTAGATTACGCATTAAAAAAAATCAATATCACGACCAGTTAAAATTTTAATTTAAAATTTTAATAGCGGGAATTCCCACGATCAGCGAATCGTCATACTAGCTCGGTCGATGGCCATAAGAGTCCAGAACTTATATTAATCAACAAATTTGCGGACCTTTTAAACCCTAAGGTTATAGAATTTTTCTTCTTTTCAACGGAACCGATACATTACTCATGCCACGTATATTCAAATAGCAGAGTTTCCCACGACTAACGGAATTTATCACTTGTGCTCGAGACAACCGAAAAGGTTCAAAATGCAATCTTGGTGAGAGACCCTCTTTAAATTGTAACAGTACAATATGTTTCTTCCAAGGAGTTCATGTATAAAAATTCAACTATCAAATAAAATATTACTATGAGTACAAACAGAAAGTATGGGATTGAGATAATAAAAAGGTATGGGATGAAAAAAATCGTGGGATGAGAAATACATATTATGTATATAAAATGTAAAAAGTCTGGGATGAGTTTTTAACACTTGTGCTGCTAGTGGTATTTTTAAAAAATTGTGTCATGAAAATATGGAATAACTTCAAGGCGGTTTAAAAAGTGGTTATTTTGATTTTAAAGTTTGGAAAATAAATAATTATTAAAATAATTCAGAAAAGAAACTTTCCAAATTTTATTACGCTTGTTCTCTTCTTACTTTCTTCTATACACAGCCGTAAATTTACAATTACGCATAGTCTTAGAGGTAGTTTTTATATTCTAAAACTACTTAACAACACTGGTTATAACAGCCACAACGAAAACACAGTTGAAAGGAGACTACCAAGGTCACGTAATGATTGGCTCGTCGATCAGTGCCGTCAACTCGTAGAAGACAACCGAAAGCTGTGTGATAAATGTTTGACTCGTAACACTAAGTGCTCTTAAACGGAATATCTTTGCACCACAACCAAATTCCATCGATAAAATAACCGCGAATTTTTGGGAAAATGGATTAAAAACATTAGCTTCCAAGCGGAAAACGGGACTTTTTTATTTATTGAATTTTTTTATTTATAACTTTTCTAAAAATTGCAAGTGGTATGCCCAGAATTTCATTACGAACATTGGTTTTCCGAACTGGTATGATCGGTCGCTTGTTTATTAACGTACACTCTTAAACTAAGTCCATAGAAACAGTTGGGAGTGGTTAAGTGTGGTGAAAACGGCGTCCAATTGAAATTACTTTTGTTCGGAATTATTTATTCGTCATAGATGTCTCGTAACAGAGCCATTGAGTCACTTGCAGTGTGGGGTGTAGCTCTATGTTGCTGAAATCACAGCTCTGCACGATTTTGCATAGCTGGCCTTCAATAATTTTCCAACATCTTCCGATATTGAGTAATGTTGAGCAACATTGTGCGTGCTGTACGTCGTCTTCCGGAACCTGAGAGGTTCCCTACGAGACCTTGTTGCTGGATATTTGCAACCAAACGGTTTATTGTTGGTCTAGATGGTACAGAATGCACGTTAAAATGCTACAGAATGCATAAACACGCGGTGTTAAAATAAATGACCATTGGTTTCCATAATAAAATTGAATTATTTTGATTTGTTGTTCAGTTGTGTATTGTTCCATTATAAATGTTCCATTATAAAATTATGAAAATAAAAATTACATTAACATAACTAAAAAAAGGTTATTAAACATTCACACTAGAATCAGATTTGATTCAATGTTCTCAGACTAGCATAGTTTCTGTATTCCGTCGCGACGTGCATCGACTGGTAGTTGTTGGAGCAATGTCTTTACCATCACAACAACATTTTAATTAAAGCACTTTATATTTTAAAAACAAATTTACATTTTACTATTTAATTCAACCGCCACAGTTATTATTTGACCTGTCAAATCCAATTCGTATGACTGTGAATACAGTTATAAATTATAGTCGGAAGAATTTCTCGGAAATAATATTTGAACAATTTTTTAATACTCACTGAAAATTTACCACTACTGGAATATTTCCCAAAATACCAAAAATATCCCCACAATAATTTTCCCGTTGCCACAAACGTTGCCGTAATCCACAAACAATAAAGCAAATCTACAAATATTTTCCACAATTGTTTAGTAATCCACTTTATACCTACAGTTACCTTTAATCACACTACTATTTTCACTTCCAACACCTAAAATATTCACTTTTTTCGCTTTTATTCTATCGCGTAAAAACTCACTCAAGACAGACTCTGTGCGTTCATTATGAAGACAAAAATATCCGATAAATTAAGGTTATGGCCAGAGGTCATCATCCCACCTGCAAGAAGGAGGATATAATAGAAGACCTCAAAACGAAAGAACTGTAAATTGAAGATGCAAACATTCTTGAACGGGAGAAAATTTAGAATTCTCAAGAAAGCAAGATGATTAAAAGAGGGATCTTGCTAGTCATGCTCACATCCAATAAAAGCGAAAAATTTAAAATATATTTAATATCAAAGCAAAACTCAATATGAGGGTCAAAATACGTTATACTCATGATAAACCGAGAAACTAATTTATGTTAGATAAATTACAAGATGCTCTCTGAATCAGTTGGAATATTAAATAAATAAATAAAAATAAACTTACACGTAAATAGTTCAATCTTACTAACAACTATTCCATTAAATTAATAACATTTGAAGTTAATTTCAAATTCAACAAAACCTAAGTTTGTATAGTTTTATCGCCAACAATAGTTTATCAATAAACAGTTCAAAGAAATCTTGCACGTTAAACCATATAAAAAACGAATTTCTCATCTTCCAGTAATTTAAGTCATAAACGGAATCATGTCTATGTAGAAACCAGAACCAAATTGGTAAGTATAAATTAAACCAACCAACTAACAACTTGGTACCGATTTAACAAAATATTATTGGTTAACTTCATTATTAACAAACGGCGGGAAAGGTGAGGAAGATCAAGCCTCAACAAGGATTCCAATCCAATGGATATCTTGTTACATCTTTCTTCAACTAACAATTCTACCTCTCAAGGTACACTCAAACCCTCAGGGCATTTCACGTTTAGCTCTTATTCTTATTATTAACATTAATTACATTAATCATATTTTTAGATAACCTTAATTGGCTCGTTATAGCATCGTACTCGTATAACAAATCCGATGATTTGTTTGATCATTTTTACTTTATTTTCTTTAACATTAATTGACAACAAAAAACATTATTATTCAACATTTATTTGGCACTGGCACCATCACCTTCAACATGCATACTTATAAAACATAAATTCATTCAATTCCACCCTTTGGGTGCACTATATTTTTAATAATGCAGCATATTTTTGTTAAAAATTCAACCTTTTTATTGCCAAATATTTTGCCTCTTGTTTGGATTAGTTTCTATTCGATGATTTCAATTGGCTGTTTGGTTCTCTACACACTTTGCCCTAACTTTTGAGTTATTTCTTGTTTCCACAAATACTAAAACACAACTACTAATAAACTCCACAATGATTTATTAATCCACTTTACATCATTTACAATTATTTTTAATGACACCACTATTTTCATTTTGAATAGCATTTATAACTAGCGTACAGCGTCTTAGCCAAGAATCACTCAAGACTGAATCATTCCATTCATCGCGCCTTTATTTATATACCGGTCTGAATGTTCCAGATTGTCCCTGAACTATCGGTTTTATTCCAGGCCTGCTATAATTAGCAAAAAAAAAACTACACTGTTACAAAGCTGTTTCTAGTACTTAAATCAAGATGCCATTAATTTCACAAAATGTCATTAATTTTATAACCGATAAATGAACAGTTTAGGCCAATAGGCCAGATCGTAAAAATACAAAGAATATTATTTACCTTCCATTAATAATCGGTGATTTTATAAACCGGGATACACTTCAACATAAAACGTATTCTCGTTAATTACGAACCCGATGTATGTGTTTTAGTAAAGCGCACGAATAGAATTACTACATTTCACTGGGTAAACGGAGTTTTAAAAATACGTTACAACATTATATAGCACGAAAGAAATTTACCCTTCGATTCTGATGATAAGACTACTAAGATCATCTTAGCTAAGACTTTTTAGTGAAGATTTTTTTTAAGACTAAGGCCTTCATTGAAATTCTGATGGCAGTAGTCTTAAATAATATATTAGAAACTCTCCAAAGTCTTTTGTAGAGCTGTCAAAACCAAATGTTCACCATGTTCACCATATTATTTCACATTTATGAAGGAAAAGCGACAATTAAATTTGAAATTCTTAAAAGAACCCAAACTTAGTTTATTAGACCTAGTTTATTTTGAATAATTTTTCTGTTTTTAAAACCAATTATAATTATTGCCTCTGTTTAAATGTCACAATTATTAACTGTCAACAACAAAATTATGATTGCTAAGACCATCTATTTCGCTGATATTAACGAAGGCAATTTTTTAAGACTACTGACAGATAAGACTAAGTGAATAATAAGAATTTAAAGCCTACGGTCTTCGTTAAATCAAAAGTTTTTGCAAAAGTTTCAGAAAGTTTTCAGTAAGTTTCGGAAAGTAGTTTCAGTCTGTGACTGTACGTCAGAATCGGCGGGTTAATCTAGATAGTTTGCTCAGGTCCAAACATTTAAGCAGAGCATTAGAACATCGCCTGCTTACAATTGAATTGAATGAGTGATGTGTAGATATAGGTTGGTTAATCTTTAGCGTTTTCTCATTTTGAGATTTGTAGTTATTGTTCAATTCGGCGAACTCAATGACTACTAACGAGAATATTAATACGGCAACCAATTGTATATGCGATATACTATTTATTATTTTTGATCTCGGTTTCATTATAGAGCGATTAATATTTATTTGGCTGAACTGATTTCGGTCTTATTTGCAGTAAAAATCTACTATATATAGTCGTATTAATTCACATGTGGTACTATAATTTATGTAGCACCCAATAAATTTCTTCTATTATTAGCCAAAAATCAATTTTTGTGCATTTGATAACAAACAATCGATATGGTAAATTGCCAATTTAACAGACTATGAAATTTTGATATTAATTATGATAAGATAAGTAAATTAGTAAATATTAGCTCTTTTGTAGAAATTTTAACAATAAAATTAAAATTTCTAAATACTCACGTAGAAAAGATGATGTTTATTATTTTATTCAGTTCAATATTGATTTGTTAAGTGTTAAGATTTAAGAAGTCGATTATGTACTCGAATTCGAGATTGTGTTTTGATTTTTCAGCTCCGACACACTGCGCAAAGATGAATTTTTGTTTTGGGTTGCGTGTTGATTCTTGTTGTTCTACTACTCGTTAAAAACAAAACTCGTAATGGTTATTGTGTTCACTTAAAGTAAGTATAGCAAGCAACAATTGTCGACCCAGAAATTTTTGCAGATTTAGCATTCGCTATAACTCCAAAGTTCGAAAAAGTGGTTTTCTAGGTGGCGTCTGTCTATCTGTGTCATGTAGAAACTTCATTCTTAAGCTTTTTTTTATAAATTGGTATGGCTCAGCAAAATCTGACTTTTAAAATTTTGAAAAGTATATATAGTATCCGCGAAAAAATTGTTTAAAAACAAAAGAATCCTAAAATAAATCTGCAACAATTTTTCCAAAAATTTTCCAAGAATCTTTCCAAAATTTAAGTTTAAATGACATTTTTGATAAAATAATTAGCAGATTCTCGGGAAATTTTGCGGAAATCGGTGATCCAGAAATCTTATCTTGTATTGGAACTTTTTTTTTGCTAATGACTCCAATTATGGTTGTCGTCTCGATTTCACAACGTCGGAAAAAATTGGTATTGTAAATGTCGATTGTGAATCGGTCTTTATCATAAAACCGCCATTTTCTGGCGATAAAATTTTAGTTGAATAAATATTTATAAAAATATTTATTTTTTAGGGATAAGTTTAAAATGACCACAAAAAAGCAGTTTGAATGGGCGGATTAATGGGTGAAAACCCCGATGTTGCTCGTGCCTACGTTAAATCGGGGAATGATTTTAAAATAGAACTGCGCAGTCTTTGCGACCGGTTTGCAGAAGAATTCAATAGTACGGGGTCCTCTACAAGAACAACGGACAAATGGTTAAAGGCATGTTACACTAGATTTCTATATTAAACAATAGAAATAAATGAACTTGATTATCTAATTGGTTTATTCGTTTTAGGTATGGAGTGACATGCAATTTGGTGAAAGAGCCACAAATCACACAGAAACATCAAATATAGAAGATAGTGAAAAGCCAGCTTCACGATCATTTGAAAGTGCTTTTTAAAAAAACTTCATTACAGCAACCGTAGAATCTCAAGAAAATATGGATAATATCGATTTAGAGCGAGAAATTATATCACCCACAAATTACACCTAGAAATACAAGAAATAAGGAGCTTTTAGAAGAATAAACAAAAATGTAAACATTCATTCCGAAATGTGCCGTGAATTCAACTTCTAATAATTGTCAAATGTATACGAAAGAGACATTAAGCATTCGTATTATTTAAAAAAAGAGAAACTATAATTTATAAAATCTATAAAAAAATAAGTTAACTTGTATAAAGAGGACTTAAAATTAAAATAAACATTTTAATTTAAATTTCGCGCGGAAAGCCATTCGTCGAAATATTTTCTTTTCTATGTTAGTATGACTGTCAGTGACATCTATGCCAAATGTCACATCAAAATAATCATTAGTGTTTAGTATACGCTTGTTTTTCTGAAGTACAAAAAGTGCATTCGAAGATTTTTACAATGAATGAAATTATTCAACAAAGAAGTTCCATTAAATTTTGTGTGCGGAATCAATTTTGTTTTCGACGAACCACGTCTAGGACGGCCATCAACATCAACTGATGATCAACACGTTAATAAAATCAAGGAATTGGTGTTCGAGAATCGACGATTAACAGTCAGAGACCTTACTGGTATCATTGAAATATCGGAAGGATCAGTGAAAACCATTTTGAAAGATCATTTAGGCCTAAGAAAAGTGAAAGCACGATTGGTTCCAAAATCATTTTTTTTGAACAACAGCGTCGCGTTGACGTCTGTAAAACAATGCTTTCCGACTACCAGGATGTCATGAAACGTATTATAACTGGCGATGTGTCTTGGATCCATGCTTACGACCCGAAAGCCGAAAAAACCACGTCAAAGCAAGTCAAAAATCAAGGTGATATTGACAGTTTTCTTCGATTATCGAGGTGTGGTGCACTCCGAATTAATTCCGACCGGCCAAACTGTCAACAAGGAATACTAGAGGCCGGTTTTATGGGTCGACAACCCTTGGTTTTTGCACCACGATAATGCACCTTCTCATACTGCATTCGTTTTACGTGATTTTTTCGCCAAAAATTCCAACCATATCGTTCCACAACCACCATATTCGCCTGATTTAGCTCTGTGTGACTTCTGGCTGTTCAGCAAACTCATACGACCGCTCCGGGGAAACCGTTTTGAGTCAATTGAAGACATAAAAACATGAATCGCTACGCGCATTGGAGGCTATTCCGGAAATTGACTTTAACAACTGTTTCGAGGATTGGAAAAAACGTTGGTACAAGTGCATTGAGGCCGGGAGGGATTACTTTAAGGGGGACGAAATAGATTTGGAGAAATAAATAAAGAATTTTAAAATTATGAAGAAAGTCTTACTATTTTTTGCCCAAATTTATGTGATTTAAACACAAGTGTTAAATTATATTTTTCAAACTATTTGTTTGAAAATTGTTGAAAATTTGTTTGTTATATTACAGAAATAAATCAATTATACGATTTCTGATTTCGCTAGCTACATTATAATTTAAATTAGGTTCAATTTCAGGTTCATCTAAATATTCTTTTGTAGCATGGTTTGGAGCTTGTTCTTCTATAAAAGCTACCTTGTAATGGACGCATATATTATGTAATGCGGCACACACATTTATTATTTATTTTTTCTGGTGAATAATGGAGTTGTCATGCATTCAACAGACACCTAAACCGACCTTTTAATACACCTATTGCCCTTTTAACTATGTTACGGCCTTTAGAATGACTTATATTGTACCGACTCGCTACACTATGGCACGGCAAGGTGTCATCAAGTGCGGTTGTAGAGGGTATCCTGCGTCACCCGTTTTAGGAAATATATAAACATTAGTTAAGATTAACATTGAATAATTCTTATATATTTTTCTATCCTAGAGTTCTCACCTTGTTCATTCATTTTTCTAGAATTTCTTTCAAACCAGAAAGATTCCATACCATGGGATCGTGGAAGGAGCCAGCCGTTAATATAACGTATCTTCATATCATTGTCGCAAACCTATTTAAATTTAATGCATTAAAACTTATATTTAAATCAAAATAACTCGTTTTTGTTAATGCACTTACGATCATTCTATTGTAAAATACAAATGTTGTACATCCATTTGTGGTTTAATTATGCTGATGTGGGTTCCATCCACACCTCCGATAATCACTGGTATTCTACATTTTTCAAAGAAATATAGTTTTGCCTTCCGTTTTTCTTCACTTGTGTATGAAAACGGAGTCCACTTTGGACAAATGTGGTCTTCTATAATATTTAAGCAATTCAGTTAGTGTTATTTGTATAGTTGGTCGTGCCAAACCAATATTGTGATCGTTCCCTGTTCCCGTTTGGTAACCCCGTTCAGCGAACAATCTTAAAACTGCAGCTAACTTTATGATGTTGTGTACCTGATTGCCTTTTTATAATTTTCATTTTGGGGTTTGGTTCTTCAAGTAGATCTTTAAATGAACTTTTTGATGACCTGAATAACGTAACAGAACTGAAAATAAAATAAAATGGAAACCAAAAATATTTCGAAAAAATTTCCAAAAAATCGACTAACCGGAAGATAAGTTTGGTTTCTTTTCTCCATAGCTAAAGATAACAGAATAGAACGACGGGAAATCAAAAATATGAAAGTCATATGAAAATGTTGTGTTGAATTTTGATTTGCGAGCTTCATGAGAATAAAATCCTAGAAATCATAAGATTCTTTAGTTGTGTTTTGGTCGGCATAGTATTCAAGTACAGTGTATTCGCGATTTACGCACATTCATGATAAAAGAAAGAAAGCCAATGTTTGGGGTTTTTTAAAATGTTTGTCAAAATTACTTGTTGTCAAAGTTTGTAATCCTATTCTTAATGCTTACAAAATTAACCTGGTGGTGTGTGTACAATGTGAAGTACGTTTTAACAATCATTTTCATAGTAAAATACATATATTTAAAGTAATCATGGACATTTTCGAATTGCAGATTAATCATTCCCTAATCGCCAAATTTTGAAAAGGTTGTTTTGAAAAGGTTCTCTGTTTACCTGTGGTAACTATAATTATTTGTGGCCTTTCTACAGCCTAGAAGGATTGACTAACTGAGACCACAACTTTTTTTAGAAATTTGCAGATCTCAGTGATTTTTAATCGAATTCAGTTTCCAAAGTCGCCGATTCCATAGCAGGTTTTCCGGTTTTTTTCTAATATTTTGAAGAGTATAACATTTACAAAAAAAAAATGTCTAGCAGCCAAGTAAATTTGCAACCATATCTTGTACATCAGTTTTAAAAAATGTAATTTTTTTGATATAAAAACTATTTTGCACTTAAATTTAACTTCTACCCACACGAATTGAATGAATAGGACACAACTTCATATTAAACTTTTTCAAAAAATTTGAAAATTTCAGAGTTATTTGGTGGAAATCGATTCACCGAAAGTGACACCTTACATGAGAAAACGGCATTGAACAAAAATGTTCTAAATCATACTAGAAGGTAACAGTAGTGTGCAATTGCATTTCTAAGAAAAGCGGTTTAGAACCAAAGGGTTTTGATTTTAATTTAAAAAAAATAATGATTGTTGGCTTTCTAAAATTTAAACGGACATAACGTTTTTGCAAATATTTTGAAAAGTATAGTATTTGCGGAAAAATTTATTACAATCAAAACGATTTTAAATTGTAATATCAATCAAAATCAGGAATATTTAAGATTTACGTACATTCTTGGTCAAAGAAAATTGGATGTTGGCTATAGATTATAAACAAGATATAAATCATAACGCGTAGATTATTAAAAGTGAACGATTTGTTTCATGAATAGAATAAATAATTAGAAAAACACTTTAAATTTTGATTTCAGAAATTTATGGCGAGTTTTGGCAAGTTTTATTTGTAGCTGATTTTCAGAACGCAAAGGGTTCTGTGGATGATTTAGTGTTATATCTTTTATTTAGGTCGCCACCCAAATAAAATCATCGATGCAAAACGTTCTTTGATTCAAAACGATTGATGTTCGACTGCTGAAAGTAAAACCTTTTCGTACAAAACGAAAATTTCGTTTCATAAAACAATTTGAGCATTTCTGCTTCTCTTTTGGAGTATATAACTTCATATATAACAAAACAACAGCCTAATCGGGCTCGTTCTTCATAAAATAATAGGTTTCACAGAGAAAACTTAGCAGAACTCAGACCGAAAATAGAATTGAAATCAAATTTAAATAGCAAAAACGAAATTTGTACACATAAAAAATCAATTGTCATATTGAAAACAAGTGAAACTTAAAATTTAAATTGCTATGAATTTGTTTTGCTTTTTGGTTCTTTTATGGGCTCTCTTTCAACTAAAAAATGCAGAACTAGAATTTTTGTATGTAACGACGAGAAGAATACGACGTGGAATGCAAGGAAGTATATATTCGACTTACTTTACATTATTTCTGAAATGAAGTTTAGCTACCTGAAAATGTGTACCTTAAATTCATTTAATGCCTTATTGAGACTCGATCAAGAACACACACTTTTTAATCGTGGATCCCGGAATTATTAAAATTTCAAAATGATGCTTGACAAGCGAACATTTTTCTGTTAATTACTAAAACCAAAGAATTACCAAAAGTGGTAAAAGCCACGGGATTCATCCATAGTTATATGTAGCGGAAGTAAATATTACCGCATGGAATATGCAACCGTGAGTCGTAGTTTATCATGTATAGTTTACTGGCCAGATGCTTGGCATATCCGCCAAGGTTAAACGTAATTTCACATGTAGAATTAAAATTATTAGATCAACGATTCCATAATAGTACCATTTATTTTATTAAACCTTTAAATATTGTTTAATTTTACTTTTCCAACAGTATTTGACATTGCGTGTTTTATTGCTATACATAAATGGCATTTAATGACGAATCACTTTCTTCGCCATTAGCACGAATAATTATATCAATCCACGTAAACAATTGGGAACCGATAGTATGCAAATAAAATCCTAAATTAACTTAATAAATTATCTAATTAGTGCTTAGGAGTATTACAATAAAGTTCCTTTTGCAATCCAATAATTATGGTTTTCCTGATATTTACCAAGCGATTGCCATAACTCCATAATTTAATTAATTTTGTTAGACAAACATATTTAGATGCGTAAAAATTAGGATACACAAACAAAAAAAAAACGTTGGGGAAAAACATTGCTCATACCTTCGATTTAGTAATTTCTATATAGGTAAAATATGCCAATATCGAACAAATAAATTAAATATTTTATTTTTGTTAAATTAAATTTTTAATAATAAAAGCTAAATTGATGTATTGCTGATAATCATCATTTCTGTGGAATGGGCTTAATGGATGATGTTGCCGTGTAGTTGCTGTTAAAAGAAACGGACGATTGGAATCTAAATCTAACCGAACTACGTGATTAGATGAGCGATTATTTCAGCATATGGCGTATGAAGCAATAACAGAAAAGGAATTTATAATTTGAATGTGCTTGTGCATTCTTTAGAATGAGCTTGAAAGCTCAAATAAGAGTGTGAAGTTACTTCCAAAATTTTAATGTGTATACAAATAAATAAATAAATAAATAAATAATTAATCTCCAATATTGTATTGCAAATAGAATTTCGTGTGCCGAATCGCTGAAAATGTTACAAAAGGCTTACGGTGAATCGATTTTATCAGAAACACGTGCATATGAGTGGTGCAGTGCATTCAAAAGCGGTTGAGATGTGGTGGAAGATTTGCCTCGCTCTGGTGGGCCTCAACTGAAATTAACACCAATAGAGAAGGAGATGGTACCGGAAAATCCATATTTATTGGGAGTACAAATTAATTCGGTCGGTTTTTTTAATTTTAAAATGCATTTATTTCAAAAACAAATGAAGGAACAGACTATTTAAAATTTTGTCCATCGTTGCTTACGATTTTTTCCCACCTCTCAGGCAATTTTCGAATCCCATCTCGGAAAAACGTTTCGTCTTTTGAGGCGATCCAAGTTTGAAGCCAATTTTCAATTTCTGAGACAGATATGAACCGGTGAGCTGCCAAATCGTGTTGCATCCGTCGGAATAATCCGTAATCAGAAGGAGCAATGTCCGGAGCATACGGCGGGTGCGGTAAAATATCCCACTTGAGCATTTCGAAGTATTTTTTTACGACTTTTGCAACGTGAAGCCGAGCGTTGTCATGCAGAAGAATAACTTTATCATGCCTTTCCTCATATGCCCGTCGTTTTTCTCGTAATGAACGGCTCAAACTAATTAATTGTAGTCTAATTAATTGTAGTCTAACTAATTAATTGTAGTGTACCGCTCGCCTGTAATGAAATCGCCAGGTTGTAGAAGCTCTTAGTACATAACGCCTCTATGGTTCCACCAGATACTTAATGTTCCACCATGAATTTTCGTCTTTGGTGTTGATGTTGAGGTCGATGGCAACGATTGGCCGGGAAAAGAGTAGTATTTTTTCCTCTTGGGATTATCGTAGAAAATACACTTCTTGTCACCAGTCACTATTCGATGTAAAAACCCTTTCTTGTTTGAAGCAGCTGCTCGCAAGAAAGAAATCGCCTTTTTGTGTCTCTTGGTTTTAATTTATAAGGACCCAATTGCTTTGCTTTTGGATCATGTCTATAAACTTCAATCGTACGAAAACTGTTTGTTGAGTCATCTGCAATGTATTGGCAAACTTTTTTTGCCTTTGAGTAAGATGTTCATCGAGCAATGCCTCTAATTCATCGACTACGATTTTTTTTGGCTCTCCCTAGCGAGACTTATCTTCAACACTGAAATCATCATTTTTGAATCGACGAAACCATTCTGTATATGATTTATCGGTTGGAGCATTGTAATCGTAAACTGCCACAAGCATTCGATGTACTTCAGCGGCACTCTTTTCCCAATTAAAACAAAAAATTAACACTTACTGAAAATGCTGTTCAGTTATCACTAAATCAGACATATTCAACACCGTAAAAAACACGTTTTGTATTGCTGATGGCAGATATTTAATCTGTCTGAATCAATGGAAATCAGCTGTCACTATAAAAAATTTATTATAGTTAGAGCCACTTTTTGTAAATCGACCGAATTAATTTGTATTCCCAATAGGTTTGAGACAGATAGCCACTGAACCTTCTGTATCTCACGAATCAATTCATACAATTGGACACGATTCTTTGGACATAAAGCGCGATGCCGCTCAACTAGTTCTAAAAGACCTGAATTTTCTTCAAAAACGCATAAAGGTCACTGAAGACATGCTAAAACGAGTCCATTCCGACCCCACGTCCATAAAACACATTATAACTGGTGATGAGACATAGGTTTACGAGTTTGACATGCAAACCAGTGAACACGCTTCGGAATGGCGCCTTCCAACTGAGACGAAACCAGACCAAGTTTGTGGAAAGAAAACTCATGGATTTTAATCCACAACAACGCACCATCTCACAAGGTTGCCTTTGTGAACGAATTGCTGGCCAAAAATGCAACAAATATCATCGAACAACCACCGTATTCACCTGATGTGTAAAAAATAGCGTTACATATCAAAAATAAGTCAAATTTAACAATCTTGTCATTTGAAGGTTGCTGTGTAAAAGTAATACGGATTTGTAATAAGAGTTAATCTATCTGTAACCAAGGGTACTTTCCACCCGTTTTATGTATAATGAAAATAGAAATGCAAACTCTAAGAAAACCATGCGGGGTTTCCATAATTCAAATGTGCCAGTACTGCAACAGACAGATGCATGAAGTTGGTTGATAAAAAATCTACAAGAACATTATCTAGAAGAATTCAAACTTGAATTCAAAAAATTAATATTTGATTCATTCCTACACAACAATACACCGAGACAACACTGGCAGAGGACGAAGTGTTATAATAGTTAAAAGTTTGAAATAAAAGGTGCCAGCAACTACCATCCGTATAAGGCAGAAAATAAATTATTACCTGCTATTAAAAAAATTACAACAAACAGTTTCTTGATAGTTTAGTAAAATAGTTCCCGATTGTAGAAGACTTGCATGTAAAGCATACTCATTTCGAATCAAGACTTGTGTAAACTAAAGACAAAGACCTTCTCAGAGTAGCGTGGATATTTGAGTGCAATTGTCACTCTACTGGAAAACCGGCCTTCTGAATAAGTAAGAAACCGAGTAATTAGGCTAACCTTGCCTAGGAAGTGACAGATTTAAATATGTATACACAAAAGCTTTGAAAGTTTTCGGTGATGTTTTTGATGTCCAAACCAGGAAAACCACTAAACAAAATAACGTCTTATAAGACAATATACTTCTTTCTCCAAGTCTTCCACCAATTCGAATAAACCCACTCAAACAATCCGTATACGCGAATTTAGATTTCCAAATATGGACGACAAGAAGCGATGAATTCCACAATTGCCGGTATCTTAATCGAGTGTCGTTGGCTGACTTTCAAACAGGCAGCATGAACCGAAACAATGTGACTTGTGAAGAGAGCAATACCAAATGCTTAACTGTCTCCTTCTCCGCTGCACCACACTGGTGTAAATGTCCAGTAAGGTTCTCAAAGTGTATCAAATCATTTCAAGTACTTTTGAATGGTTTCCCTATTTCTGAATCAAAGAAAAATCTTAAATAAGCGATAGGTAGGAGAGTTGCCCCCCTTGTTTGATGTACGCTTTCGATTTTCTTGAAGATGTCTCTTTTATAGCACGACATCGAAAAACAAAAAGCTGGTTCAGAGCCATCGTAGGTGGCTAATTTAACGGTCTGCACATTTTCATGGATGCTTATGCTCTAGTACCCAAAGAGTTATAATTTCGTTTTGAATGCAGAGCCGATTTAAGGCTGCAGTGTTAAAATCAATCTTGTATGTGAAGTTAGCCCAGAAAAAACAAAATATTGCATCAGGCAACATTAAAGTTGTATGTTAATATGAACGTACAGCCCAGGATTTTATTAAAATTATTTAAATTTACATTTGTTCAGCCCAAGAAATATTAACATCTCTTAATAAAACATATTGTATTGAAAGAATAAATCCGAAAGGTAAAATGGTCTCCGGAACTGTTTTCAGGAGCTATTAAAACAAATCCCTTTTCAAATGTATTGATTGGCCTATTCAAATATGAGCTTGTAGCGCCAATCACAACTGTATGATTGTTTTGAAATTTGTATGGCAAAAACGTGATGATGATAAGTGGTTACTACCAGGTTTACTCGTAGTTTACGGAACTTGCTGTTTCTGAACCATGATGTAAAACAGTTAATATATTGAACCATACACATTTGATCCTATAGCGCCAATCAGAACGGTACGATAGACTTAAAATTGGTATAGTGCATAGGCAGTATAAGGACAAATCGTTATTAAAGCAAATCTCTGTCAAATGTATTATTTGCATTTAAGTATGAGCCCGCAGCGCCAATCACAACAATAGGATTACTATCATGCGATAATTTTCTATAGAAATGTTACCATTTTATTATGCATATACTCGTATGAGCGGTTTGTATTTCGTGTGTTATCATCTTTTTCTCTAATACGGAATTTTCAAAGTATGCGTTATCATCATTGTAAATTTGAAATCATGTGATCTTGTTTTGATCAAAAGTACATACGTTTGAAGACGCATTTTGGAATATTTGGGGATCGATATTACTATTATTGTATTGTTATCGATATTGTATTTTTAATCGTCAAAGGATACCATTTATATACGCTTTTGCGAATACACATTCGGAAGTCGTGCGAGCAAATTTGAAGACGAATTTGGATATATATATTTGAAAATCGTATTGTTTTGCTCGAAATTGGTAACACACTATATGAAACTACAATATTGGAATTGCATCACGTATCGTTTTTTTTTTTTTTTTAATTTAATCTTTGCAATATTTTCGATTTTATCCCCATCTGCACATTGCATAGCTCCATGCCAGCCTATACTGGCACGGAAGGTGAGTCGGCCCATGAGTTTTGCACTTCAACAGGGGGTCATAGTTGTGTTTCATTTCATCCCAGATCATAATATGTTGATGAAAATTCCTTTTTGCATCCTGCCCCTATCGGGATTCGAACCCGGTACCTCCCGATCAAAACGCCAAAGCTTTATACACTGTGCCGTTTGGTCGATATCATCTAATGTTAACGTCAGAATAAAACGTCACCATTTGGCCGGGGAATCCAAAAACCAATGGATAAAATAGAATGAATATTGTCAATTTTTTGGAATTAATCTACATTTAATAAATGTTTCTCTTTGAAAATAATGTACAAGTTACCTATATTTTTTTGGAAAAATAAAATTTTATTCATTGTCATTTGTTTATGAGAACTTCCCCAAGTAGCAATTTTTAGTTTCAAACTGGTTTTCAAACCGATATGAAATCTTGGTTTTAAATCCAAAAAGTTTTTGAAATGGTTTTAGACACGTTCCTGACACGTCACAGAACCATAGCAGGCACTGCTTTTGGCCGCAGTTTTTGAAACTATTACGTTTTATTGTCACTACCGCGAAACCATTTTAAAGTAGTTTAGAAAAATCCAAATTTTTCTACATGGTTTTAAAACGTTATAAAATATGTATTAAAAATTCTTTACAGATTTCTTGGAATAGTGTTACGATTGCTTATACTTAGTTTCAAAAATACGGCCATAAAAAACCGAAAAAATACAGTAATCACCAAGTTTTATAAAAATCAAAAAAATTCAAAAAATCCGATTTACCTCAGTATCAATTAAACTAAATAAAAACAATTTTTAAAAATCCGTTATTGATTGGTTTCAGAAAAACTAAAATGTTTCTATAAAGTAATTGTGTATTAGTTAACACACCGCATGGGAACAATAAAACCGAAAGTTAACCGGTTTGTAAAAACTTCAGT
>OY829913.1:180416139-180618060 GCA_963691935.1 Nephrotoma guestfalica
GAAATTGACTTCATTCAAGTGGCTCCAATAGCCCAGCCATTTGATCTAAGTTCTTGAGTTAATTCAGTTTTATACGCCTTGAAATGGAAATCTTTATGAAGAATATTCCATAAGAAAATCCCAGTTCTTGAGAACGACGTCTAATTGATTGTCCTCGATTTTCATCCACACTTTGGTTCACATTATTTATATTTTTAGCAGTACGTTTACGTTTTTGACGAGTTGGATTCTTAGCATCACAAGCATTACAATTTGTCACTAATTGCTTAGTTACATTACGAATAGTAAGCTCTGTAGATCGATTATGTTGACCATAAATTTCACATAATGCGCGAAACGTAACCAGAATAGATTCATTATTTTTATAATAAATTTTAACAATGTCTAAACGCTTTGCAACTGTGTATCTTTCCATCGTGGTTGGCCAACCAATACTGAACAAAAATATCAATTTTGAAGTTAATTTTTAAAAATGGCCACTATAATGCGTTTGAAATAACATGGAAATTAACAATAACTGCTTAGTTAAATAAATTCAGAGAATGCACGACACTTCTAAAATTACGGTGTATTGCATATTTGCTATTTGTATATTGTTATTATATTGATTACCTGTATATTGTTATTCGAGTACCACTTCAGTAGTCGAATATAGTTAAATCGTTAGAACAACATTTTTAAATTCCAAAAAATTAATTGTATAAATTAATTTCATGCTGCGTTGATTCAAAGCCTAAAGAGATTATTCAAATTTAAAGAAAAATAAAATCTTAAAAATTTCAATTGTCATTCAATTTGAATTGGAAAATATTAAATCTTTTATACTTATTGATTTTTCATTTTAATAATCAATTATAATTCATTGGTACTAAAGATAAACCTCGACATCTTAATGACCAATACAATACTCATCCACAAATGTCATGAGTTAAATTCTATTATAAATTGTAAATTTAAGGCCAAGGTTTAATTTGACATTGGTAATATTTAATAGCGGTCCTTCATAATAGAATGCACTCGATTGTTAATTATACCCATCATATTAAACTTATTGGTAATATGTGTTTGTTTACATAAATTTAATCTTTCTTTCGAAACATTGAAAAATAAACACCTTATAAATTTAGAAAGCTTAAAAATCAAAATTTTAAGATTGGCCAGTTACTCGTATTAAATATACGCTTCAACATGTTGACAAGCACCAACGAGCAACGAACTTTTTTATTTATTTTTTAGTAAAATTATAACGTAAATTAAATCAAAGTTTAATTTACCTTTTCATATATCTAATTGCATATTGGTCAATATACGAGTACTCGTATATTCAGGATTAAATGCAGTATAAAAACATTGAATGCTTTTTACGTATTTTTAATATTTTATAATATTTAAAAAAATCAATATTTTTTACGTAAATTGGTGAATGGAAAATTTGATTTAATATTTAATTGAGCAGAAATTGAAATAAAAATAATAATTTGATTATGATATGTAAACGTTTCGAACCAAGTCGAATTGCTATCTATTTTGAGAAATTATAAAGTTTGTATATTTGCTTTTTATTAATAGTTGAGATGAAATGATTGATCTTTACATAAATTACGAGTATGTATATGAAAGTTTATGGTTTTCTGTTTTTTGTCCGTAAAGGAAATATTTGTGAAAGGTATTAGGTGGGTGGTATATCGAAACTCGATTTTATGTTTAGTACAGTTTTTTGCTAATTGGACTTAACTATAATTCATATATATAGTGCAGTTTTATTTTAGTGATGTCTTAACAAGTCGTCGCTACAACTTATGGGATCAAGTTAAAATCGGATAAAAAGTGTCACAATCTTAAATTAGCGATTCTATTTTGGAACAAATAATTTTTCTGTTCGTATTTCATTGTCCTGCTACTGGTCTAGATTTTTGAATGAACCATTTTATTTTAATCAAAGCATTTGTCCATGCGCAATGTCCATTTCCGGTATGGGCAAGCTTTTTCAAAAAACCGCTACGTTTGAACAGCTGGGATCCTATAAAATTGGCAAAAGGTTATTTCAGATGTGAAGGTGTGATCTTCTTTTTTTCGTAGGAAAACTTCTCAATTGAAAACATTCAATACTAACCCTATTATGCTTCGAATTTTTGGACGACCCGTTATGTTTTGACTAGCTGAAGTTTTACACTATTGGAAAATGGCCAGTTCAGACGTGGCAGCCGTCTACCTTTTTTTAAAAGAACTTAAGGGAGTAAAAATTAAAAAATATTTTTGAGAAATATTGAATTGTTTGATTTTGAAAATTAATTCATCTATCAATCTCGTTTAAAACTAACCTGCCTCCGCTCCAAATTTTTCCATAAAACTTTAGTGAATTATTATACACTAACCTACCTTTTACAAACTTTTATTTTTAATTATTATAAATACAATTTAAATTCAATTTGCCTAATTGTTGACAATCTTTAAATTTACACTTGAAAATTTGTTATTTTCGCCAGAAAATGGGTTAGAATCTTGTTGCGAACATGCTTACTCCAAGCGGCTTGCTGGAACTTATAGTACAACACACATAGCTCAAAACACAAATATCCATTACCTCACATTAATTCGGACAATAAATATTTCATTTATTTTGTAGAAAGTAAATTCATCAGCGCTTAATCCAAGGTTGTCTTTTCTCCTAATTTTTTTGGAAGCACAAACAGAAGCTCACACCAAATGCCAATCTGCTCACACCAATCGAATTTGCCGTATTGAGAAATACCTTGA
The DNA here is from genome assembly GCA_963691935.1 of Nephrotoma guestfalica. Classification (NCBI taxonomy): domain Eukaryota; kingdom Metazoa; phylum Arthropoda; class Insecta; order Diptera; family Tipulidae; genus Nephrotoma; species Nephrotoma guestfalica. The sequence goes on from OY829913.1 coordinate 180,418,897, forward strand.
GAATAAATAATTCTCCATGATAATCTTTCTGGATTTAGAGTGAACCTTTTATAATGTACGATCGGGGTTTTCACGTATCTAAACGTGATCCTGTCACTTATATCTGTAGTTTGAGCAACATTACATACGAGACCGATTTAGTTCTTTTCTCTAAGAAATTCAAACTTTCCCAGACGCCCAATTTAAGACAGTGGCTCATTTAAGACAGCAAACCAAGCACTTTAAGTTGAAGATGTGTGCTATGATGCATGAAATGAATTAACTCCCTTTCCGTTTCCCTAACCACTGCAGTGATTTACAAGCTAAAGTAATTACGAAAAGAAACGCCGGCTAATTCATTTCTAATGCAACATCTGGAAGGGATATTAGAGTTTTTACGGTTTCGATTAAAATCAATTGGCGCAAAAATCAAATGGCATTACGTCAAAAAAGACCCAGAATTAACTCTCACCTATTTAACGAGATGACAGATCACTTCTTCAGCAATCTGATGTGATTATTTCAATATTATGGAAAATTTGTAAGCGCAGATGAAATCATCCGTTGAGATATAAGCTGTCATATCTCACCTAGAATAGTGATGTCATTACAGGACAATGTCTCAAGTCACGCGAACAAACTTAGTGCTGCCTCCTCATGTCGTAGCATCTGTATCCAACTAGCGTCAAGCAGACACAAATTTCTGGGAACTAAATTGTCCGTGTGTGTATAGTGTTCTAAATAGTCATGTATTAAATTCTTATACTTTTATGGAATATAATTAAGGACCGTATGACCGTCGTACAGCAGAAGACAGCACAGTTCCATTATACTAGGAAAACGAATAAAGGTTGAATGATTACTAATCGTATTGGTCTTCTTCAAAAAATATCTGATCATTCACATGAGATTTCCTGAAATTTAGTTCTCACTTAATACTTTTTGGCTTCCTAAACATTACAAACCTTTATTAATTTAATCTTTTCCGAGCAACTGAAATTAAATCAAATTAATAGATGCTTATGGTACTGAAAGTTGCAACAAAAATATATTCTACAATACTATATAGCTCCATTTTACAAAGGGAGAGCATACTAAAAAAATTATGGAATGAAGTTAGTATGTATGAAGATGGTAAGATCCTAATAACTTAATGACGAGCATATTATTAGCCACACCAGCAACTCGAAAACCCATAATTTAAATTTACTAAAATAATATTTCCAACACCAAGTGAATTTCCTGAAACCAGAGATTATTTGAATTAGAATTATTAATAGGTGTATGGGTTATATCGCCTACAAAAATACCGCCGACCGGCCAGATGGCCCTACAACCAATTCGCCGACAGGAATTTTGGCCAACAAACTCACATAGCCGACACAACCATCACCAATACCCATATGGCCGAAAACCACATCGCCTACAGTGGATGGAAGACAATTATAATTACCACACTGCCAGATTGCCGACCAGACCCTTTGCCGATACATACACATCACCGGCAACCACAACCGCCAAAATAAATATCGCCGAAAGCCACAAATATTGTTGATTTAGCAATTCGAGAATATGTAAAGTGTAAGTTTGCTTTAGCGGTGCAGGTAATGTAGATGTGAGCAATATAACTTCATCCACGAACGCCACATCGCCGACACGCACATCGACAATATTATATCGCCGACAGGAATTTTGGCTGACAAGCCCATTTACCCGCCTCGACCAAATTGTTTACAAACCAAATCGCAGGTACAACCACATCGCCGATACCTCGCGAACCACGAGAGACTGGGGAATTCATCACCCCAAAACAAATCGTAAATATTATTTTATATTCTAAAAATAGATTTCGACTGAAACTTTGTATGGACTGTCATACTTTTTCTTATATAATCATTTTAAAATATCAGATATTATATGCAGAATTAGACATAGTTTTGATTATAGTAACAGTTAATTTTATTTTTTAATGCGGGGATAAGATCAGATGTGCAAGACATATTTTAATATTAATTTAAATTTGAATATCACAAACCATTCGCCATTTAAAACTGATTTTTTTAGTTTTGGTGTAAGAATAGGTTTTGCTTCTAATAGCCACACATATTTTAAGACAATCTAGATCAGTCTGTTTGATCGTAAACACATGAACATAATACCACAAAAGGTAAAAATGATTCGCAAAATAGAGCTACCAAATTTTTAAAGGGTTACTGCTAAATTTAAGGTTTCATTGTGTAATCATGTGAATTGGTTTTCTACAACGACAGTGCCTTTAGTCAGTCGTTAGAAAGTGCAAATTTAACTCTATAGACATTGTTTTGAACCTGTTCTTGATATGGTCATATCTTGGTGTGCTTTAAACACTGAAAAAAAGTTTGAATTTATTTTCCACAGAATTTAATGTTTTTTTCTATTTTATACAACAGTTTTAATTGTCCAGTGGATTTAATGTCTTTTGAAGTTCCATTAATAAATACCCTTTTCACGCATACACCACCCATTCACATAATTACAGCATACCACCTGCACATTGCAAGCTCCATATCAACCTGTATACTGACATGGACGGTGGGTCGGCGCTGAATGCACACCCACAGAGGTGTTTATTAACATCACCGATCGCAATCGATGACGAAAATTCGCTTTGCATTCAGTTTCTGGTAGGATTTGAACCCAGTACCCCCGGTCCAAGAGTCGAAGCCTTAACTACTGTCCCACTTGTTCGGCGGAATTAAATACAAACGATTCCAAAACATCATAAAAAAATTTACTACGAAATATTGAGCCAACTAACTCGTTACTCATTACTACTAACTTATTACGCAAGCACATAAGCAAATTAATTTGCAACTTTGCTACGGTTACTCAATTTGAAGTTAATTGGCCATTAAATATTGTACGTCTTCAAATTCGCCTGCAATGTAAAAATATCTAGTAATAGTAGATAAATCACAAATTAGTTTGTTTATCTGTTTCCGAACTTATCGAGTACGAGTACTCGTATGTGACCATTTTTAGAAAAAATCGGTTTCTTTATTTTCACATTTTATTGTTTTTAAATTTTTTTAGAATTTTCTTCCTCTAACTGTAGGAAGGTTCAGAGTTAAAGTGTACCCAAGAAAATATTTTTTAGATACCTATTGATTTTTCTTTGACATATACTCATAATTTGAATGGTTAGCGTAAGCTTTTTCTAAACTCTTGTGATTTTTAGTTTGTTGCTCGTTTGAATAATAACAAACAAAATTTTATTTTATAAATTCGTATTAGTTTTAAAAATCCAACTAAATTTGGCAATAAGAATTACTGCACTAAGTCTGCAGGCTCTTCGTTGTTAGTGCTTGGGAATGAAGGAATGTGTAACTGGACTTACTGAGCAGTGTGAATTGCAACCGGGAACTCTCGACTTTAGTTAACTAACTTTTACGCCACTCCCGCATAGTAGTAAAAAAATTACAACTACATAGCAGCATTATTTTATTCAAATTCAGTAATTAAATCAATTTTGCAGTAATCAGGGTTCGATTTGAAATTTTCACATAGGGGTTTTAAAATAAATGTTTGTTTCTCTAAATTTTAAGCACAATGAATATTAAACGGACATTTCGTAACAATATTTCTTTCAGAATATCTTTTGTAAATGTTATGCAAACCAAATATATACTTATATTCCGCAATTGGAGTGAAAATGCGAAACTTAAATTTAAGTTGCGGCGTGATTCGGTCCTTAGCCGATTTTTCTGAGCTGAGAAAACTAATGAGCCGGGTTTCAGTTAGCTTAGGGAAAACATTACCTACCTTTATTCCATATAATATTTCATAATATTACCCGAATTTATTCTAGAATGACTACATTCATTAGAGTGATCCATTTCTTCAGCCTTTGACAGGAGGTCGCCCTATCGCTCCTCCCTTTGGATTCGATCTCGCTTGCTTGTTTAAGGAGATACACACACACACACACACACACACACACACACACACACACACACACACACATCTATATATCTATCTATATATATATATATATATATATATATATATATATATATATATATATATATATATATATAAATATATATATATATATATATATATATATATATATATATATATATAAATATATATATATATATATATATATATATATATATATATATATATATATATATATATATATATATATATATATATATATATATATATATATATATATATATATATATATATATATATGCAATATGCAGAAATATCTCCAAATTGGATTCCTATTTGATTCGCTTCAGAGCTAAGATATTTTTTCTTTTATGAAAACTTCAAAACTCAATATCCGTTTCTCCACATAGACATAACAAAGCCATATTCGTCTTTAACAACATGTTTGAACAAAATTTTGATCATACAACAAACATGTTGCCCGATATGTACATTCCTTTTACCTGCACGATTTACAGAGGCATTGAGAATTGCTTCTTGAATCAAAGTATCAGTAAAATTTTAAAAGTAATGTTAATGTGGTTAAACTCAAACTGCTATTTGCTGCCAAATTGATGTTTGGTAGAATTGTATTATTTGTAGTTTTTTATCGTTAACAGGATTGAATTTTAGATTAAAGTTGTTACTCAGTTGCGTTATCGTCCATAAATGTTTTCTTTCATTAATTTACTTTTTAAAGTTAATAGCTGTCTCGTAGCGAAAGCAGTGCTGATATGCAGAGTTCGGGTGGGAAACCACTAGCTAATTAGATATATTGAATGAGGCAATACACTTTCTTGAGTTCAATAAATTTTTAAATGAAAAGAAGAATACAAAAGTCCAAATCAATAATAATTATGCAGTTCAACTATTTACTTATTTCCAAAATTGGGTAGATAAATTACACGTTAAGGAATGCTGCAATTACCTTTGCCAAATTAATTGAACCAATCAATCAATCTGTTTGTGTTTGGTTAAATTAGTTCCCATTATAATATATATTGCTACACAGCACTTTCTGATAAAGTTATTTCAATTTTGGGTGGAAATGAAACCTATTGTTATACAATCACTCCCGCCCACAAACAGAAAACGCTCTGAGAAATACGTACAAACAATAATTTCATTAGTGAAGAGGAATATGTGTTAATAATTAATAGTAAAAAGGTTATCAATATATTAAAATATTATAATATAGTGATTATTTCAAACAACAACAACAACCAACAAAATATTGTAAACTTAATTTAATTTTGTGAAAGAAAACAAAACAAAATTAAAAAATTATGATTTAAAGTTTTTAATTTATTAAAATTTTTTGTTTTCTTCTATTCGTTAGAGGTGGGAGTTGGGAGATATATTGTAGAAATCATTTATTTGGTTACCAGGTTAACATTTTATGCTATATAATTTTTGTGAACAGAATAGTGTTTTAAAAAATTGTTATGAAATTGTATAGTATAGTATAGTATAGAGTTATACTAAAACTAAAGAAAGTCGTAGAATTAGCTCAATTGTGTAATTATCACACTGTACAACTAGCATAGGTTAAATGAAAATATTATCGATCAAAATTTATATAATTAATTATTTATGGTTATTATCATAATTGTGATTATAATTGCGGAAATGGAAAATCGGCAAACAACTTGGATTTAAAAACTTTAGTGAAACGTAAACTACATTAGTGTTTCATTTATTTTAGATACTGATATTTCAAACAGGGATACTCGTACGGCAAACCAATGACTAACATAACATGGCTAAAACACGCATTCACCCGTACTGTCACTTTAAAGCGAATAATCGGAATTAATATTTCAAAATGTAATCCTACATCTTGAATATTCAAAATTTATATCGATGCAGCAGAAATCAATACGTGTCCAATATTTCATTTTTAACAAACTAAATTCACTTGACGCGCCCTATAAATAATTAAATCCACTGTGACATTCTATACACAGCTACAAAAGATTGAAATCGCCGACCTAAAAAGGATACGTTTAAAGCACAATTACATGAAAAATTGTTCAATTTAAAATTTAGTAAGAAGTTTTTTTTCTATGTTATCACTACTGGGAAATTTCCATCCAATACAACTTCTACAATTTCCTCAATTTATTTTTTATAAAAAACTGAAACGTTCCATCCAAAAAGTTAAAATAAAAAAAATTCCAATTATAAATAAGATGAGTCGGATCACGAAAAAGTTTCAGTATGCTCTCTGTATGACAAAATCCGTATAGTTGATTTTAATTGTAAAATTGTGAAACGTACACGAAATTATCAATTAAAAGTTTAATAATGAATTGACTCAAAAATATAAAATAATTATAATTTACAGTTACCAATTAACCGGTATTAAATTGAAACAACTGTTCAATTGCCAACACATTTTTTTTGTATTTTATCACCCTAAAGCAGCGTTTTAAGATCGAATCATCCACCGTTCAAAAAATTGGTCCTTTATCGATTATTTTGCCACATACCAATTGATACATATTTTTCCTCCCTTATTCATATAAAAATAATTATACAAATGCAAATTATGGCTCTCATAGGTGACAACACCATTATCATTTTGCAATATTTTTTTTCTTGTCATTTTTGTTGAATGAAATTATGACATTATTTAAAATTCATCGAATGTTGTATGTAACACGATGCTGGAATGATTAAATTACAATTTAACGAATGATTGATTTTAAAATATTAATTTTTTTTATGGTAATTACAGTTATTCAATATTTTTAATAGTAATTTGTTTTAAAAGCATCCATGATCTTGATGGCACATAATATCGTCGAAAATTATTCAACAGCAGCGAAATATTATGGTGTCTATATGGAAATACTATATACGACGGTATCAGTACATACAAATTGACTATTAATATGTCTTTAATGAGTTTATTTTATATGTATTTTGATTTATGAACACCTAATGTCTTAAAGGCACAAAGTAATTTTTTAATGCTCACACCGTTCAAAGTTTTGGGGAGAAGTTAAAAAGCAAAAATGAATTTAATGTATTTATTTTAATTTATTAAAGATATGTCATCAGGTACATTTTTACGCCGAATGTTTTATCAAAAAATCTTTTTTCTATTGAAACAAATAAGTTGTCGAAATTAATAAATTACTGTTGCATGATGTAAATATAAAAATTGAGTTATTTAACTTAAATAAAATGCTTTTAAATCAACCCTCCCAGTCTCGTGACACTTGGTTAAGGCGACATTTTGTTTTAAAACAGTACGAGTTGAATGTTAGTTTCATTGTGTGGATCACGTAATTATTGCAGTTAACCATTATAAAAGATTAAGTAGTGTTGAAAAAGTTGTTAGTGGAAATGATCGGAAATTTGTAATATTTACGTGTTACTTGAAATCTCTTTTCGTTTCCTAAAAGTCTGCTAACTGAGACTTTATCCGCGTGATGTAAGAACAACAGATGTAATCAGCTTGGTTGTTAACACGAACCCTAAATTCTAAGATCCAAATTAACAAAATAAAAACAAATTTAGTCCATTTACAACTCATTAAAATGAATTGTGAGTCTGTAGAAGTAATTTCGAAATCAATTCAAAGAAACAAAAAAGAAGGGTTACACTCAAATAATGTAATTAAAAAATAAATTTCGAGACAAATTACTACTATAATTAAACAAATTTCTTGATCGTTAAGTTGGTTGGCAGTTAAATGTTTCTCCTATTTAGATAAACTATTCCGAGAACAATACTCGTAGATAACCAAGAGAGTATCATAAATATACACAGCCTTTAACATTTTATTTAAAATTTTCAGCACCTTTAAAATAATTTACAAGAAATGGAAATCCATTCCATTTCTTGTAAATTGTCTTAAATTTTAATAGTCTAATATCCAATTTTCATAAAAACCCTAAATAATAAATGTTATTCTGACCGCTTATTTAGCCTGACATACAAAAGTTGAAATAATAATGTATTTCAGATGTCGTGCTTTTTTTGCTCGTGAATTACTCATAAGATCACTTAACACATCTGAATATAATTTCGCAACGAGAATTGCGTTAATTGGTTAATACAAAACGCAGTCAAAATAAAACTTACACCAATGACTTAATTTATATTGTATACTATTGGGATATAACTTTTAATAAAAACAATATTACGAGGGCGACTCAAAATGTCTTGCAATATCAAATGAAAAAAGAGTGAGTGACACAACTATATATTTTTAAAAAAAATTTTTATCGCAATGAAAGAAGCAAATTTAAAGAAACAAATTGTCTATGTAAATTTCACAGTTCGTCTGTTTTCTACAATTTAGTAATACGTGTTTTGAATTTATCTATTCAACTATAAATAAAAAGTTTACGGCGAATCTGCACCATCATATTCCACGGTAACAAGGTGAGTACAATTCTTCAAAAGTGCTCGTGTGTTATTAGAAGACAACAACTGCTCAGGTCGTCCCGCAGATGTTATTAGCGAGGGAAACGTAATTTTGCCAGAATCAATTTGTTTTATGCAGTATTTCTGTTTCGCGGTTAGCATGGAGACTTTCCCATTCATATGGTACCACTTATTCCATAGTACATGATCACCATCACATGTCAAAGTAAGTGCGCGATTGCTTCCCCGTTTGTTGACTGCAGTACAAAAAAAAAATCTTTCACACTTCAAAGGCGATTTTAGATATTTATGAACAAAATCCAGAAAATTTCTTGAATAACATAATAACAGGCGATGAAACATGAATTCATCATTAGCATCTGCAATCCAAATCAGAATTGATGCAATTAAACGTATTGAACCGTCTCCAAAGAAATTCAAAACTTAACCGTCTGCTGGTAAGGTTGTAACGTAAGTACGTTACAAAGTTAAGCGCATTATGTCAAATTCGCCGATAAAATCTTGATATTTATGGATTGATATATATGCTACCATGATACTACATTTACATTTATTGTAAATGAATATTTTATGGAGCAAAAGAAAACTTTTTTTAGAGAGCTTAAGTAAGTTAATTGATCGATGCAACAAATATATAAACCTTAAGGGATATTATGTAGAAAAATAAAAATATTGCTGTTTCACTCACTCTTTTTTCATATGATGTTGCAAAACATTTTGATTCACCCTCGTAAGCGCCTTAGATAAGCTAACTTTGAAACTTGTACTGAGACTAATAAGATTCTAAGTTACTATTTCTTTCAACGAAATTTTTCATTAACGTCAAAGAATCCAAAAACTACGAATCAAAAATAACACGATTATTCCAGTGCATCCAATGTTTTGTAGCTAGACAAAATGAAATTATTGTGTTTTGGAACCAATATATAATAATTTGTTTAGCGAATTGTGTCAGCGTATTTTACATTACACCTGTGCACGATTAGACCATTACACCAGTGCTGTATTGAATTAGAGAATTCTGCTAGAATTTATGCACCAGGGTGGTTGTTTGCAGAAATTGGCACAGGTAAAGGTTCGGCAGTACGAAATCCTTTGGAAGGAGTTTAAATGTTTACTGAATTTCGCCCATTTCTGATAACTCTCGAGAATTCGACGGCAGCGTGGGCATCTGCCGCAAGGAATGATTTGTATTCACCTAATACCTAACTAATAATAGGTTTCATAACAAACAACCGACGAACTGTGCAAGATTTTGCTGTTCGAACACGTAGGGAATGACACTTTTGGTGACGGTGTTGGAGCTTGCTTACTGCGAATTTTTCTTTACTCTTCAATATTTTTCTATCGTAAATCTTTTACTGCACTTATTTTTTGCGAGTTAAAAATTGGAGAAAGAAACGATCGACATTTATTATTTAATCAATTAATTCTAATTGATTTTACTAAATGAACTACATATAATGAAAAGAAAAACATTTTTCTATCCTGTAAATAATGTAAACAATGTAAATTGGGACCAAATAATGAAAACCAGTAAATTGTAAAACTTATTAAACCAGTTTGCGCCTAACAGATTATTGTCAGACAAAATGCTAACTGCGTATCCCATCTCAAGAAGCAATTCGAATATTTTTAAAATGTTGCTTTGCAAACGTCGCATCGAGTTTCGCAGCTCGATATGAGTAGACTCTATGTTTATTTTTTAAAGCAAAGAGAAATCATAAAGGTTTGAATTGTTTTTGTTAATTAATATAATTATTAGTCATGCAATTATATTATGATGAATGCTAGCGACTAATTTTATTATTTTAATGAGTTAAAACAGATTGTATATCAATTTCATCAACTTCATCACACTTTTTGGGAAATTATAAATACGGAAACGTGTTTACTTAAATATTTTTAGCCATTCTAGACCGAAAATTTTGGCAAAAATTAAAATTTTACTAGATCGTAAATAATTCTGTGCCTCTGGATACGAGTACACCGTCTTGAAAGAAAAAATTATTAAGTTCAATGTTAGATAAAATCAAAATTTAACTCAACTAATCAAACTTAACTAATTTAATTATTCAGAACTGAACCGAAACGAAATTATAAATTATAAACGTAACCGTAATAACAACATTGAAGATGATACGAAACTAATTAGAAATGGTGTCTGCACCAAGCATGCAGAATGTGGAAAGTATGCAGTATGTCTAATTTTATTTTTAATTTTTGCCTTAATCTTAAGTAATCTCAAGTAATAGGATTGAATAGAACGTAATCTAATTTAGTGGTCTTATTAAATGCTCTGGTTTAAAATTAATACTGCACGTATATAATTAGATGACTGTCTTAACTGAAAAACAAAATAATATCTGGTGGAACATGAGTCACACCTGCACGTCGCGGGTCTGGACCAAGAACGCTTTTGACCATGAGGCGATTTGACAGTTTGATTTAACAGGCATATTTGTTAGAACTCGTAATAAAAAAAATATTCATTTTAACATAAAGGATCGGCAGATTGGCAAATAAAAAGTAATCTTATGAAACAGTTCAAATAATTACACCTTAACCATCTTACATTATTGATCGTTAATAAAAAACTCAACTTCAATACTGTTAATCAGCATAAGCTAAGAAAACCAATTTCGGGATCTTCAAGTGTCTCGGTTTTTCGATTTTGTAGAAAAATGTCGGGCAAAAATGATAAAAAATATCATGAAACTTTTTATCAGCTTTTGCTATAAAACGCACTCATTTATCACAAAAAATCGAGAATATTTTTGATTCTGGCTGTCAAAATTTTTGTACTTTTTATTTCTAGTTTTTGCGTTGTGATTTTAATCCGAAAACAACTTGTTATGTTATGTTTTCGCATTATTAGTTCAGAGCTCTTGGATAAAATCAACGTAGTTTCTTTTCTGCGTTCTTGTCCGTCTTGTGAGAAGATGATAGATTTTATGTTACTTGCATATTATAATTAATTGCCTTTATATATTTAAATGCCACCTAAACGACAGTAGGTTTGTTTTATTAGCTAATGAAACTCAACTTAAATATTAAACTAGTGTGAATAACCTTTAGGGATAGTACATTTTAAATTGTTGTTACGACAGCGTCAACATTGTTTTGACGTACAAAATCAATTCGTATTTTTTTTTCGATTGGTCGTTCCCTCGGTTTTCACATAAAATTATACGGAGTGAAGTTAGGGTCACAAAAAATATCATGATAATTTTTATCATTTCGGTCGGACTCATATTTCAGGACTGAACACGCCGATAGCAAGAAATGTTATATACGCACCACGAAACATGCTTTTGAAATTAATTAATTATCGGACAAGTAAGCTGGTAAAGCTCCGGCACTTAGACTGGGAGATACTGGGTTCGAATCCCACCAGAGGCTGGATGCACAGCGAATTTTCGTCATCAATTGGGATCGTTGATGTTAATAAACACAACTAAAATCCTCTGTTGGAGTGCAGAATTTAGCGCCGACCCATCGTCCATGTACTATAATTGTGTGAGTAAGTGAATGAGTGGTGTGTGCGTGAATGAAAAAGCGGAGTATTAATTGACTTCCAAAGGACATTAAATCCACTGGATAATTAATACTTACTTTTCGTTTATTTAAAAAAAAATATATATATATATACATATATATTTCGTAATTATTGAATTTGTACTAATCCAAGCTATATTAACTATAAAGTAATTGTCCGCATTATCTCTCTCCAAAATTTATATCGAAAGATAATTATATATTTTATTTGCAAAATTTATTTTTACAGATAATTTGTGTGAACGGTATCTATAATATCTTGATAAAAATAATATAATTGAACTAATTTATGTTGGATTAAATAAAAAGTGGTTTAACGTAAATATTTTATATTCCTTGTACCGTGTGAAAATCGAAACATTACCGTCAAGTGGTGTTTCTGGTCGACTGAGAAAACTCGCACATCACAACTGTCTAGTACAGTGGGTTTTAACTAGGTAGATTAATTCAAACATGTAATTTGTTGTCGGACGTATAGGACAACAGGAACATAATTCCTGCAAAAAATATCAATCACCGGTCTAACATACCAAATATATAATTATTGTATGTAGAAATAGTCAGCTCAATACTTGTCGAGTGAAGTGACCGACATGTTATTTCCGTGGATGTCGAAAGAATGTGTAAACTTGTACAAAAAACTTAATAATCAATCAAAATTTTCTTTTCTTAAGTACGTAGAATTTTCATTTCAAACACTAAGAAGGTTTTTTAATATTTGTTTCCATTTTTTATTATGTGCGTGTTTTTAAATTTTTATTGAATTACTGTCGCTGATCAACCATCAATATGAAAATTTCTTTACCGAAAAAATATAATCAAAAATGCGATAAATATTATACACAAAATATTCTGAAAGTGAAATTGCCATAAAATATATAACAACTCTATCATTAATCATCATTATTTATTTAACTTACTTTACGTATACTCAATAAACATGAAATGAAAAACTAAGAAATGAAGAAGAGATGTGATGATGGTAATAATACTGTGTGTGTATACAAATCTATGTAGCTACAGTCATCATATTCAAGATTATGACGGAATTATAAGGATTAAGTAGAGAAAAAAGTGCTGTATCAAAACTTATACATGTACTTACTCGTATGTGTAGACAACACATCAACAGATGAGACATCTATAAAATGTATTTGTACCTACTTTATTGTTTATACATATTATTATTACATATTTTTAGTTTCTTCTGCACTCTATGTGCTCGTATGTATACACGGAAAATCCAGTAATAATATCATTTTCTTTGTGTGTCATGTTGAAAAGGTGTGAACATTTTAGATAATTTAAGATTTAGATTCTAACATCTATTACAAATATTGAAAAATATAAATATGTTTTCCTCATGAGTTAAAAAGAAAAACGCTAAATAAAATACGTATATATATTTTATATAAAAAAACAAATAAATATTCAAAATACAAAAAATATAAATAAATAATAAAAAAAAATCGGTATATAACTACCGGCAATGTGAGCATAAAATCATGGAAAAATGTTTTATTTTCCTGCGCTTGAATGATTCCTTTTTATTGAATAAAGTATATGTATTTTTATACATATTTGAAATATTGGAAATAAAAATAATTTTGTTGTTTGTATATTTTCATTGATAACACTTGAATTTATACCGGAATAGGACATATTTACGTCAGTGAACAAAACAATTTTCAATGGAAAAAATTGGGACTAGATAATGTGATTATGTTTAGTTCATAGAATTCAATCAAAACCGTAAAACTGTTTTATATTTGTACGTAGATTATTAGTACACAGGTATTACCGCGCTAAAATTTAGAAAAGCTTTTGTAAAAACAATTTAAATCGTCAGCATGTATCTGCCATTGGTCTACTAGATTGAAAGGTATATGTCGGTTTAAGTAATTTCTGCGCCGTTGACAATAATTTTCGTTGATTGGAAATTTATTTGCAAAATTAAACTAACTTCATATTATGATTGATGACAAATTTACGAACTAAATGAAAAATTTCTTCTTCTGTTTTTTTCAAACAAAGTTTTTCCATTTTATTTGGCATCATTAGAAAATTTTAACAGCTATAAACGTTAAAATGACCTCAATGATGAAGAAAATAAGGAGTTCTGAAATACATAATTTATCTTCCGGTGTAAAAAACAGTATGTGATGTGTAAGAAAATTGTCGTGGTTTCTAACCAATTGTTAAGCGATGCATGGAAGAAAATTTCTACTGATCACAATTTATAGAACACATATTTATAAAAAAGTAAAACCCAAAGGCTTATAACGAACGTTTCAAAATAAATTAGATGAATTTAGAAAGTTACATTCCAGAATAAAACGCTAGCGTTTCTGAACAGGCGATGGACCTTACAAAACATAAGCATGTGTATGTTATATGCTTTTGTAAAAGACTATTTGCCGTTTTGGAAACTTTGGCAACGCAGACGCAACATTTCCAAAATGTAATTTATCATGTATAGTACATTATGTTAATTCAATACAACAAGTATTCTTCAATATTTTATATGTTTTAGGACCATGAGGCAAACAAGTATTTCGAACCGAAAATTCTCGATGATGTGCTATCTGGTGATTTATGATGACCAAATGATTATTTAGAATCTGGTCAAAATTATGCTCGGATGGATGCTGAAACTAAAATTATGATCCAAGCAATGCAATTATCGAACTAACATCTTAAATTACACCTCAGTTATCTGCCTCCGGGAATGCTAAATAGAGCGTAACTGAGTCAAGCATGCGACTCTAGAATTTGCTAGGCCAAACATTTAAAGGACAAAATGATGTATGAAAATATTACAACTAACAAATTAAAACACCAATATCTTAATACAACAATTAAATATTAAAATAACAAACCACAATATTTAATGAAATATGTGCATAACTGTGTTTAATAAATATGATAATAATTTATTAAATTATTTTAATAAAGTAAAAGTTTTATAATTTATAAATAAAAATTCACAAATTTTAAATGTTTATATATTTTTAGTCTGTCTGTACAAGATTTTGAGCGATATTAACTGATTGAATTTGTACTTCTAACTCAGGTTTACCAACTAACAAGCCCCTTTTTTGCTATCTTTATGTTATAAAACACTGCTGCAGCTTCAAGTATTTTAGGATTGTTTAATGTACGTAGTCGGATTTTACTTATTTATTTTATTCGTTTGCTTAATTATCAATAATGACATTTTAAATACATTTTTATTAAAATTATTCAAATTTTATTTTATAAACTAAATATCTTCTTAGACCGTACTCTAATTATTGAAGTTCACCTAGCATGCAATAGTTATAGTTAATATACGTTGGTAGTCTGAAGTGTGTACTCCGAGTACATACTTATAGGACATTTCTATTAGAAGAAATCAATGTATCTAAATATTTTGGCAGATCTTCCTTTTCCAGCCAATAGTTTTAGCACATTAAATTGCATTCTCTGTTTGATTGACTTCCATCGATTTTTAATTTTTTGAAGACGTGTAGTTTGCGTTTGATTTATAATAAAGAGCACAGAAGCATAATAATCAATATGTGATGCACAGAATAAAGAGCAACAGACCAAGGGCTGAGCCTTGAGGTACTCCGAGATTGTTTTGTATTAGTGACGATGTGTAATTATCAACTTTCGTATATTGTTGCCTCCCCTGCAGATAACTGTTATTTTACTTGGGATTATTTGAAACCGCTAAACTTTTACGTTCGATGTTGTAACCGCGCTTTTGTGCTATTGATGAATTCTATATTGTATTCTGTATGTATTCTGTCTCCCAATAACATCGAACATCATTTTAATCATTTTCTACATTTTTTATCCATAACAAAAATTTAACATGCTCTCATCATGAGCTGATTCGCATTCAGTAATTTTGAATGATTTTATATTTACATTATAAAAAATGAAAATATTGTGGATCAAGGCAGTAATCATGTGATTTGATTCGAACCTGATAAATATTATGGAATTTCAAACATTATTTCCTATTCCGAACAACTTGAGGTACGAGTAGGGCCATCGGGTGAAATTAATTAAGAACACGCGATAACAATAATATACAAATAATTAAACCAGACTACCGAATTTTTGTTTAATTTTCTGAGAAGTTCAATTTTACAAGAAAGCAGTTATTTCAACGAAGCAGTCGATGATGTTGCATCGATCAATTCGTTGCTGTGTCGATACCAGACACATAGCTTAAAACATTTTGAAAGCTGTGTATGGAATATCATAAAATCTCGAAAGTGATTAGAAAATCCACTTTTAATATAATCTTCGTGTAAAAAGTTTTTTGGACCTTTCTGTACCGATGTCGAAGTCATCTTTAGAGTAAAATTCGAATTGTTTTTTGTAGTAGTCCTACAAACTCTCACCTCAATGACAGAACTAGAATACAATTCCTTAGCCGATCCGGATTGAACCTATAGTAGATCGAGTGGTCACTTACTTCGCAGCCGTCTTACTGGGTTTGTGTAATCCAACATAAAGCGCCGTCAACTGAAATTTCTAATTAAATAAGTTTTATTTAAAACAAGAACTTGTGCGAAAGTACAAACATTTTGAAAGTTTTATCTGTATGTTTTTGGAAATCTAACCTTAGCAACACTCTAAAAAATATAATGTTAAATACAACAAGGTAAATAATAAACAGCTAGAGGGAGTGATAATAAAATTTATTTGATTTCTTTAACCAATTTATTATAATATTCTATCAGGAGTGGCCACTGGAAATTAAAGTATTGAAAAATCTAGTGACTGCTTCTTATAGTTATTAAATGTTATTCATATGAAGCTCAGCGTTACAATGTTAAAAAATAAAAGTATTCTTGGTAAAATAGATTTCAAACAAATTTTTAGATGAATTTTAAGCTCAAAATAAATTTTTACTTTTGCTCGAGCATTCGTACGAAAAATTTGAAAAGGCTAACCGTATTATTTTGATGTTTTGATTTCATAGGGCTGTTACTGCAAATTTTATCTGCTTCTGTCCTTCAAAAAATACATACCTTTGATGCATTAAATACAAAATATACATAAATATAGTAATTTCTATATCTACTGCCTAAAGCCCACGAGAAGCAAATTACTTTTTTTCTACCACATCTAGTGTTTATCTCGAAGAAAACATCTTCAGCTTTATATTTTCTGTCTAATAAACTTCAGTTACAATTTTATTTGTGTTATTTTTTATTTTCGACCGGCGTATATGGTTTGTTTTTCGCACGAAAGCCTAAAGCAATTTGAAGCACACACCGTTAATGTCAACCAATAGTAATAATTTTCTGTAAACTAAAAAGCGGGTCTAGCACAACGCGCTAAGGCAGTAGCAAAGTATGTCCGAGACTGCAGTTGATGATTCAAAAAGTATGAAATGCCACATCGCCAAAAAAAAATTAACCCTTATGTCCCTTACAAAAATGTAAAATCTATTTTTTATCAGTTGGTAATAGTATGTAAATTATTTATACAAAAATTAATTGTAATGAAGTTCATGAGTGGTAGGAAAATAATATTGTTTTCGCACACAATAGTCAATTACTGACTATATGACTTTCATGTCGGCTAGTACGGTTTTTTCAATGATTGTCATTTTTTCACTAAATTATTACTTTTAGTAAATTTTGTATTTCATTTTTATATCTGTTCGTACGAGCGTTGCTTAAGGATGCAGTTGAAAAAGTGTTGTGATGCACGCGCCGCGTCTAAGAACGGTTGGTTGATAATAACTCAAAAGCTAAGGGATTTTCTACCCACATTGAGCTATTCCTAGCTATTTCTAGCCACATTGAGCACCAGTGAGCTATTTCGAACAAAATTTTACAGTTTATATTTTAGGCGAACTATTTTATGGAAGGGGCCATAATTCGAGATCTAATCGATTGTGCATCACATGGAGAATGATCTAGAAAGCACAAAATGAGGGTACAGTTTCGATATAAATTGAAATGCGAACAAATAAATAAATCATACTGTACTCCTAAATTTAGAAAAATTTACTCGTGTTTTTTTATCGCATACTGCCACGAAGAACGCTTGAATTTAGAAATTATATACGTGTTCTAATTAGCTGGGAGCTACCATTTAGTATCTTTAAATTTAGATTTAAAAGTGCCACGATAAAACAAAAATTTTAACTAACTCGCTTATAAGCAACTAAAAATATCTAATATAATATTTAAGTCACTGTCACCAATTATGGATTAATGATTTATGACCAGGATGGTTTGCATGGATACGAGATCAGTCGTCAAATACATCTTGTGATAAATATTTATTCTACACGACTAAAATTTTCCGTGACAATCGCATTTCCAATGACAGCTAGTAAGGTACAAAGCCAAACACTGAAATATATCGTTATATGATTTCATTTACTTAACAAATGAGAGGCACCCTACCACAATCATTAATTGAATGCTATAGAATTGCTTTCGCGTGTTGTTAATAACGTCTGTAGTGTGAACACAAATTAAGTATGGGATGTGATTATGGGTAAGTTATTGGCATTTGACTTTTACGTCGAACAGACGTGTTTGTATAATTTTCTGGTTTTTTCCGAAAAATATTTCTCAAATTACTTTTCAATAATTATATATTGGGACAATTAATCGACATACATCATCTATAATTTTGACGCAGACTGGAGTTATAATTTAGCAATGAATATTGACCAGGAATTACCAAGAAGCATCTCTGTTTTGCAAGAGAGCACAATTTTCAAAAATTAAAGAAATTGGAACTGCGCGTCTAATTACAAATGAGCGCTCGTGCTCGCAATCTAATTGGACTATTATGTAATGTGCTACCTCAACAAATGTGATAGCAAAAACAAGATATATTGATCCGCCAAATTTATTTCTCTTGCTTTTTCTAAGTGTTAGTTCTTCTACATATTTCTTTATCTTTTGTCAATATATAATCAAAAATATTACACAATGCAATCTTGGCTTGAAACAATGTCAAAAAACGAAATGATTTCGCAATCTAGAGCCATTTCTGAAGCGGATGATGATTGGCGAAAATATATGGGTTACATACGACAATGTCAAGTGGAAATGATCATGGTCGAAGGCCGGTGAAACGGCCCAAACGGTGGCCAAACCAGGATTGATGACCAGGAAGGTTTTGCTTTGGGTTTGGAGGGGTTAAAAGGGAATCATCGACTATGAGCTGCTGGCCGATAGTTCGCTGGGCTCAGTTCGGACCTCCATTGCCAGCAATGGTATCGACTGAAGGCATCAATCAACCAGACGCTCCTAGAATTAGCCAATAGGAGAGGCGTCGTGTTCCACCAGGTCAACACCAGGCCCTACATGCCCATGATGACTAACCAGAAACTTCGGGAGCTAGGTTGGGATGATCATATTATAGTGCGGATTTAGCACCAACCGATTATCATCTCTTTTTGTCCATGGCAAATGCTCTTGAAAGTGTAAAAATAGCCTCAACAGAGGCTTGTGAAAACTGACTCTCTCGGTTCTTTGCTAATAGGGATAAGTCGTTTTGGAGAAGCGGCTTAATGTAATTGCCTTCTGCATGGCAACGAGTTATCGAAAAATACTGCGAATATTTGAGCCAAGACAAATGATTGTAGCCATGTTAAATAAAGTTCCGAAATAAACGTAAACATAACGGGAAGAACCCCAACCTTATATTACTGTACTATAATAAAATAAATTGGGTCGTACGTTGTACCAAGAAAAATTGTAGATAAACTGACCGAGTGCACCAATATTTTCAAGAGTTGTTGCATGCCCAAGCTACCTCTTGGTGTAGGTAGGTTAGGTTTCAGTGGTTGCTTACTGCACACTTAGGCCAATTTTTAGGCCCATTGTGATACGACTCATTCACTCCACATCATTAACCCACCTACTTCACCTACTCACACAACTACAGTATACCACCTGCACATTGCAAGCTCCATGTCAACCTGTATATTGACATGGAAGGTGGGTCGGCGCGTGACACGGAATTCTGCACTCCATCAGAGGGTCTTAGTTGTAATTATTAGCATCACCGATCGTTATCGATGATGAAAGTTCGATTTGCATCTAGCCTCTGATGGGATTCGAACCCAGCACCTCCTGGTCCAAGTGCCGAAGCTTTAACCACTGCACCACTTGTCCGGTTACCTCTTGGTGTAATATGCAGCAACCTGTATAGTACCAAAGAGTTTCTTTTAGAAAAACCATACCCGAAATAAAGTAATTTTGGGAAAAATTTCACTAATAAATAATAAGAAAGAACCCATTGAGTATAAGGAGTTTAAAACGAATAACCAAATCGAACAATAATTTCTGAAATATGAAAAGAAGAGGCATAGCTGCGAACAACATGCGAAATAAAGAACGCAGAACAAATTTATTATAAATAATTTTAAAAAAATATGGAAATCTTACTTCAAAATATAAACTGCAACTATCATGAAATAATAAAATCTAAGAATAATTCCATTCCAATAATCCCAATATGTTTTTCAATAAAAGTTACATAGACATGTTGGTCTCTACATACATTTTAAACACATAAAGGGTATATGGTTGTTGTGCGTTAGTTAAAAGAGGTGCTACCATGCAGCGCTTTTGCGTTCGTATTTTCGCCACCTGTAAACATAATTTATCAAGTTATAAAAGCTGCAGCGACATAAATTACAAACACAATCATGTGCAAAATCGTTCGCAGAGTTACGGTGATCGCCAGTTAGTCATAATGCCATTTTAACTTTCTCAGTTAAAATAAAGTTTGTGTTTTAGAGGTTCACAATTTTAAATTAAAATAGAACAAAGAAAAATATTTTCAATATCAGTGAAAGCTTAGCATCAGCTCGCTCTATTGGATAGATAATTTATGCCATTAATGTTTGAATATGATTTCCGCTATGTTACCGCTGCGGCTGGCGCTTACATGACGAAATCTGGAGGTCCAATTTCGGGTCATTTTTCGCAGCAATTGCGGCCGTATCTCGCTAATAACTAGCCGAATGTTGTGTTCCAAGTGTACACTCGTCTCTGGTTTATCGGCGTAAACAAGTGACTTAACATATCCCCAAAGAAAATAATCTAATGAAGTTAGATCATACGATCTCGGTGGCCAATTAACAGGACCATTTCGTGGAATTAGTCTTTCATTAAATGTTTCTTTCAGTAAATTAATTGTAATCCGCGCTGTGTGGCATGTGGCACCGTCCTATTGGAACCACATATCAGCAAGATTTATGCCAGCCAATTAGAGTATACAAAGTTAGAAATTATGTTTCTATACCGTTCACCGTTAACTGTAACATTCGGCCCATCATCATTTTTGAAGAAGTATGAACCAATCATACCACCGGCCCATTAAGCACACCAAACAGTGATTTTCTCTAGATATAATGGTGTTTCGGCAAGGGCTTGTGGATTATCTTCACTCCAAATCCGACAATTCTGTTTATTAACTGAATACTCAACAAAAAGTGAGGTTCGTGTCTGAACAAAATTTTGTTTGGAAAATCAACATCAATATCAATTTGTGCTTCGGCCCATTGGTCGAATTGGCGGCGTGTGCGATGGTCGAATGACTATAATTCCTAGACAACTTGAACTTTGTAAGCACGTAAACCAAGATCCTTAAATAAAATCTTCAATAAAGTGGATGGACACATCTTCAGTTCCTGAGAACGAGGGCGATTTTATTGAATTGGATCTTCCTCAATGCTACACTGTACAGCGTCTATTGCTGGTTCGGTACGCACTGATTGACATCTTACTGGATTCGTCTTATCATTTAATGATGACTTCTGATGGGCGATTATGACGTATTTAATGTACATCGAAACATACATTTCATTCAAAAGCATCAATTTGCACATTACATATTTCAAAACGAAGGGTCATAAATTCCTAGGAGGAAACTGAGATTCAAAGTAATATCATCTGCCTTTCGGTGTGGATGCTCATCTATGTCACTCTACGAATGTATACTTGAAGAAAAAATTAGGTAACGGGACCAAAAAAACTAAATTTCATATAATCAATTTTGTGTAACAAAGATTATTCATTGCCGAAAAGAAAGGAGAAAAATTTGAATTCTGACCAAATTCTTGTCACGAAATTTGTGTACAAATAAATAATATTATTATAATTTATTTAGCAAAAAAAACTTAATCAGGAAATGAGAAATTCGAGGCACATTTATGGTCTAATTCACAAACTGTAAAATTTCCGATATGTTTTAAAATGGTATTCATAAAATGTAACTCGGCTCTATAAACGGAAGTTTTGTTCTGCAACTTTGCAGCACGAAATTTGTTGACATAAAGTCACATATCAAGAATTCAGAAACAATTCAAGAAATGGGTTTGGCATGTACGAGTATATGTTAACCAATAGCACCTCTATACCTACAAAAGTTGAAGCTGGTTCCAATTGTGGTTTTTGAGTTTTTAGATTATTTATTTCTTTAAGATTTTTTACTTTTCTTATATAAAGGTTGATAATGAAATAGATAGACATACAGTTGAAACAAACAATTTGTCTGCGACATACACAAAAAATATTGTTGTGAGATATAGATACGAACAAAAGTCGCAAACTGTACTAATATGTTGTTTGGCAACGTACAACACATTCCTAATTACTTATTAATTAATTTAGATAAAATTCAATGTTTTTATGATATAAAAACATAGCACCGCTATCGAATAGCAGTGCCGCTATCGAATTTGATAGAATATTTTAAAATAAAATGTAATTTGGTTATATAGCGGCGAATTTATTTCGTATCGATTTACAACGGCGAAAAGTCTACAGCTTTTAGATATTTTTTAGAACTCCATCTTTTTGTCTGTAAAAATTTTTATAAAGCAGCTACAGAATTTTTACATTTTTAGAATCAGGTGGATGATGAATGATATACGATTCAGCCAAGCCGAATTAAACGTTGAACATAAGAGAAATGCTAGCCAATTTTAAACTTTTTAAACTGTGTACAATTTTATTAGAGCTCTGTAGCTAAACCCAGTTTAAATCTACTTTTATTTGAGGAAAAATCTTACGTGTGCCACCAATATAATTACAAATCAATATTTGAGATTTTTTAATTTAATAGGAATTCGGTAAAAATATAAATATTACATATGTTAACATTATTTACCACAAGTTATCGACATATCTAAACAAATTATAATTCGTTGTTTTGACACAGTATTATGTATGTACGCCGACTACAGAGCAATAAATCGAAGGATTAAAATAAAAAAATTGAATTTAGCAAGCTTCTATGAAATTTATTGCAAATAAAAAATAAACCATTTCATACATTTAAGTTGCACAGATTTTAATATGCATGTGCCAACAGCTCAAATTGTGGTCAACAAAAGCATACCATATTCGAAAGTTATAGTTTCAGATGGTCATAATCTAATGATTTTTACCAAAACACGCGGTTACTTAAGACCACATATAATACTTGATATATTATATATAGTAGGTACTTTCATTTTAAAAAGTTGTCATCTCAGGCTAGACAGTAACCTCTTGGGTAATTTAGAAATAATTTAGTTTTGCACTCAATTTCACATCAACTGTTTACTACTCATCGTTCGAATATTACAAATTTATAATTAAATCTTTTTTCTATTTCCCATAGGTGTTTTACTGTGCTTCTACATATCGCAATGTTCCGGGTCAAAGGTAAGATTTAAATTATGAATATTGATTAATTACAAATACTTTTATATTATTTCTTATAAACAAGTTCATTACAACTTAACAGACACTTTATAATGCTTATAACGCGGTTCATAGTGATACAATTTTATTTCCTACGATTAATTGAGTTCGCAAACATAAAATCACGTTATAAGTCAGTACTGAAAGTAAATAATTGTTTTTTATATTACATACATTTATTACCTGTTTCATTTATGAAGGTCAGATTTTATGCAGCCGTATATTGAAGAAAAGAAAATAATTCAGACCAATGTCAGTGTTATTTTTACCATACCAAAATAACAAAGTCAATTTTGTGTTGGCGGATTATAAAATTATGAAGAAAATAATAACCTTCGATTCATACGTATAAGATAAAATGTTGGAAAATTGTCATTGATGTATTTGTGGTTTTGATCATTTTGCTTTTGGCAATGCAACAAGTTCATTTGTTTTATACATGATACGATATCATGAAACCATTTCACTTAACTTTGCATCTTTGATCTCTTTAAATTTCAATTTACTACTGAGAACTAGTAACATTTTGTAAAAATTGATGTTCTTTACTTTGTACGTAATATGTGTTCTTAATCTGTCGCAAAAAATAGACAAAAATATTGATTTATTAAGTTTTGAATTAACTACACTCAATGAAAAATAACTGTTGCACAAATACTTTATATAACAACCTTAGGATGACAGTATGTTTACGAATAGTATAAAAACATGAAAGCTTGACATTACTTTAAATAGAACTCTAATGAAATTGAAATCTATGATGATCGATAAATTATATGAGACGTTACACATTATCACGCCTACAAAAAATCGATTTAATAAAAGTTCATTCTGCTCATTATTAAATATACGATAAGTATCCATATTTTGAAACGATCGATCATTTGGTAATCATGCATATAATACACAAGTAAATACTCGTCGTAACTAAAGAATAAATTGATAATTGATTTAAAAGTTAGTTTCGATGTTCAGGCATTAATCAAATGTGTTACGGTTTTAAGATTAATTATTTTAAAATTGAAACATAAGAGTAATTGAAATTAGGTTTGTAAACACCAAAAATGTTGAGAAATGAGTTCTGTCTCGCAAACATAAATTTAATAAGCGGCGGATGTTTTAAAAATAAATCTGAATAATTATGCATTAAATGTACATGTTTACGTGTGTTGTGAGCTTTGTTAACTAATGTACTGTGTTTGTTGAAAACTATAATAGGCTAATAGCGATATAATAACAATACATTGAGGTTAATATTATGTATTGAAACTTTGAATATAATTTCAAGTGTTATGGTATAGTGTGTGCGATCTTTCTAATATAATATTAAGATTTTATTTCAAGCGCGGTCTTTGATTTGCAATATCGGAGACTGTCTGAATTCGGTAGCATGTTCATGCTCAGTTGAATTGGAATTAAAGTCAGAAAATTAACAGCAGTTAGGTTGAATATATTTATTAATTTAACTTTCCATAAAATACAATCCATTTTAAATAGCAGTTAAATAGCAGTTTAAACTTAAACCACTTAAATCCCGATTAGAAATACGAATTGCAATTGGGACTGCATCCGTTACAAATAAGGTGCATATCATTATTATTTATATACATATTCGGTTTACATTAGTTTAGTACTTCAAATAAATTATAAAGCACATCAACACATTTCTAGCCTCGAATATGAGTTGAAACATCAAAGGTTATTTCAATTCTCAGTTTTCAAGAAGACTTTTGAAAAGTAATATGAAGTTTTGAAGAATGTAAATAAAAAGTTGCCAACTACTTAGTAAAATAAGCCTCATAATATTTTAATAATAATACTAATGTTAAAAGTCTAGAACTATTATTTTCGAGTTTACATGTTTGTTTTGTATTAAAGGGGCTCTTAAAAATTTTGGCTACAGGAAATGCTCTTTACAAAAGTAAAGCGGAAACTGAAGCGCGATTTTTTTATACTATAAATAAAGAAAAAACAAAGATTTGTTGAAAAAATGTCTGTAAATTAACTTAACCTTTTCTGGTGGAGTCTTCCGTTTATACATTTTGTAAATAGTGTTAAAGGTTAAACTCTCTTACTGCAAGCTTGAAAAAAAAGTGTACAAAAATGTGCTTTGTTTTAACAAAAGTTACGCAATTAATTTTGTTAAATTACTTTAGCTTATGGGATATTACAGAATATGCGTCTTTTATATCATTTACGTACCAGTGATTTATATTTACAATGTTTAATAGTATTCTTAGTGTTTAATATGCAACTATATTAAGAACTCTACATAAAAATACCGTATTAGTGTAACCTATAAAAAATATTGGTTTGAAACAAATAGTGCAATACGTACTAAAAAATATTGGGAAGAGGATTGATGGTGCAGAATTGCTACAATGAAAATAATTTATACGCTTACCAGTTTGATCGCTGCATCCCAATTTTATATGACATATTTCGAATTATACGAAAATTATTGGATGCAATATTATTCGTATCATTTTGCCTTTAAGATATACCGATGAACAGTTTGTAGGAAGTTACGAGATTCAGTTTGGACGTTAAATTTTGTATTGTGCAAAAGTCGGTTGCTTTTGGTGAGAATAATAGTTTAATATAAATTGCGTTAGGATTATTCGGGCTTGCTAAAGCGTGTCATTAAATGGCGGTTGTAAATGTTCGTATAGAATGGATTGGATTATTTTAAAAACATGCGTGTTTAATGCAAATTCTAAAATGGTATAATACATAATTTTATCTAATGTAAATACGAGGTTATTGCTATTAATATGTAGAAGGAGTAAATTCGATTAAATAACAAAATTTTAAAAATTGGATTATTTCTTGTCCGAAATGATTACAGAAATGAATACTGGAAGAAACACCAGCAAAGCGAATATCGACCCTTCCACACACGGACACGAAATGGAACATCAGAACTCTAACAGAAGAATCAATAGGCTACCACAATTAGAGAAAGAGATGAAACGTTACAAAATCGAAATTCTCGGCGTTAGTGAAGTGGGCATAAGAAAACAGTAATGAAGTAAGCACAAGGTAATCAATTCACATGATGAAGGCACTATTGGAGTAGAAACCAGATAACAGCTGAATAATCGTATAGCAAGATTCTATTCGAAAATACAAAAAAATCATAATTCATTGCTCTGTCCCAACAGAATACGCAGATGAAACAACCAAAGATGGATTATATGAACAACTTGCAATCAACAATAGCTATAATACACAGATGATACATGATATCAAGATAATAGAAGGAGATTTCAATGCAAAAATTGGAAATGGTAACAATGACCCGACAACCATTATGGGTAAACAGGGAGTAGACTCTGCGTGAAATAATAGTGGAGAACAACTAATCGCTTCTGTGCCACCAACCGGCTTTATTCATATAGGAGGCAGTAGAGTTTTACACAAAAATATACACAAATACACATGGACATAATACGCCAAAGTTGTAAAATGCCAACAAAATAAGCCCTGAGCTGAAACTTCAATACAAAAATATGGCACGAGAAAACAAGAAAATGGCATGGAGGGATCGTAGGTATAATAGACCGAAAACATTTTGAAGGCAGCAGAAGAGCCCACGCACAGAAAAAAATAAATATATAGAAGTAAAGCTGCATACAAAATATTTACTCACTTTTTCATAGTAAAATTTGGGGTTGCGATACTGTTTTAAGTTGACCAAATACAATATTACAGTAACACTATAAACGAAAAACAGAAAAGTTACGTCAAGTTAAGGAAACACCAAACGTAAATTCGATTCAGTCGCAAATTCTAAGTCTACTATTTACGTCGTAAAACGAGTATGTATTTTGGGGTTACAATAAAAAAAAGTTGTGTCGAAATTTAGTAAGCAGCTTTACCTCTGTTTATATTACTTTTTTCTATGGCTCATACACACACATATCTTGAGCAGTGTACCGAATGTAATTCACCACTGTACCTACTATCGATGGTTCGAACGTACATTCGACAAACAGAGGACTGCAATATGGACGATACTTTGTAAAATGGACATCCCAAAAAAATTAATCGAAGTTATATTTACTAGATATGTACTGGGTTGTAAATAATAGGGTACATGACAAAAGCAAACAAAGTGAATCATACTATAACAACCAAGGAGTAAGCCGATAATGCATACAATCGCCACTGATGTTCCTAATAATATTAGAATGTGGCATAAGAATAGATAGTGTAGAAACACATCTGCCCTATTCCGCAATACCAAGTACCGTGCCAATAACGATTTTTCACACGTTGAAGTCACCGAATATGTCACACAAACAGATTTTTAAAACAGAACCCATGGGGGACAACATGGAAGCATATATAGGGTGGGCCAAATAATTTTTTTTTTAAATGCAATAAAACAAAAAGTTCTCAATATTTTTTTTAAATTTATTTTTTCATTGTAAAGAACAATCCTTCCGATTAATTATGGAATACTATTTATGAAAGAATGAATGACTGGCTATATACGGTCATATATGCGGGCTATATACGGCTACTATACGGTCGGTCCAATTTTAAAACATATATTCGATGGTATGCGGCATTATGTCTTCAATGGCAATGCGAATATTGTTCTTGAGAGCGTCAATCGTTGCTGGTTTATCGGTGTAACACTTATCGTTGACGGCACCCCAAAGATAATAGTCCAACGGCGTCAAATCACAACTCCGAGGCGGCCAAATTACATCAGCGTTTCGGCTGATAATTCGATCTTCGAAGACAGTGCGCAAAAGATCAATTGAAACGTGTGCTATGTTTCACGGATCGCCGTCTTGTTGAAACCAAATGTTGCCTATGTCCTCCTCTTCAAGTGCCGGGAACAAAAAATCGTTTATCATGGCGCGGTAGCGCTCACCATTAACAGTAACGGCGGCTCCTTGCTCATTTTCAAAGAAAAGTGGCCCAATGATGCCACCAAATTTGATGGACCAAAATCCGCAGCAAACAGTCACTCGTTGAGGATGCATCGGCTGCTCTATGGTAACCTGCGGGTTCTCTGTGGTCCAAATGCAATAATTCTGCTTGTTTACATAGCCGCCAAGATGGAAATGCGCCTCATCCGCAAAGATGATTTTTTTGGCCAAAATCGGCATCTTCTTCAAGTCGATTGCAAACCCACTCAGCGAATCGAAAACGCAATGGGTGGTCTCTTTGCTCCAAATCCTGAACCAATTGAACTTTATACGGTGTCATACCAAGGTCTTTATGCAGAATTCGTCGCAATGTTGTGCGTGCAATGTTCAATTCTTGAGCTCGAGTTGACGTTGCCGGCAACCCATGCACATTCTCGGCTACAGTATCATCATTTTCGGGTGTACGCTTGGTTGACTGCTCGGTTCGTGTTGGTTTATTAATTAGCAAGCCTGTTTCTTTAACTTTATTAGAGACTTTAGCTCGCGGCGCTTCGTTTCTCCCGAAAACCGCACGCAATTTTCGCACACATTCTGCAACATTACCATGATTTTCGAAGTAATGTT
The DNA here is from genome assembly GCA_963691935.1 of Nephrotoma guestfalica. NCBI lineage: Eukaryota > Metazoa > Arthropoda > Insecta > Diptera > Tipulidae > Nephrotoma > Nephrotoma guestfalica. The sequence continues at coordinate 180,448,055 of OY829913.1, forward strand.
TCAATATTTCCCAGCGTTGTTCAAGCGAATACACAACCATTTTCGTTCAGCGGAAGGATAAAACTAACTTTCTGTCAAATCAGAAGTGGCATAACCCTTACCATACTCAAAAAACCGCTAGTTCAAGAAAAAAAGGTATATGGCCCACCCTGTATATATACGAGTAAACGCCTCCTGATATCATAGTCTCTAAGAACCAAACTAACTTTTGGGTACAGTCGAGATTTTTGTGCTGTTTTTATTAAATAATTTGACGAAAAAGATGTGTACAGTTGAACATTTGGATTTCGTTATTGACCAATGTAAATAATACAAAATTATGTAACCCGAGAGAAACTAATTGATAATTTCTTTTTGTATTCTAAATAAAAACTATACCTAACATGATACTATGTTTTGTCCAGAAATCGAGAATGTAATATTTTTATAGCTTTACTAATTTATGGCATTGCACATAAAAAAATTAATGCACCATGAACTTGTTACAGTTTTACGATAAATTGCTGTATTGTGCATATTTTTCAACAAGGTGTCATTCAAATATTTCATTGCACGTTATTAGCGTAAACGTCAACTTATCAACAAATTATAAAATTTATCTGTCGTACATATAATTACTTATTCAGCGCCAAGTCATATCACCTCGCATACACATTTTGAATTGATCAATCAACAATATAGATTATCCTTGTTTTCGATCTAATTAATTAAAATTTCACTGTTGAGTTCCAGTTATAAATAATAAAAAATAAATTGGGTGTGTTATTTTGTGTAAATTGATAATATTATTTAATACCGGATTAGGATTATCCGTAAACATTTCAAACGATAATGTACATATTTATGGTAAATACCTTATGATATGAGTAACTAGCTAACAACCAGCAAACATACTAACGCTAAATAAATTTTACAATCGAAAAATAAATACTACAGTACACAACAATAATAAAATATATTATAATAATACCAAGCTTTCAATTTCCTATTTCGATATTGTGCCAAAACTATTAAATTCGTAACACATGCCAAAAATAAAAAATAAAAATTTACATATTTTGTTCAATACAATTTCCCCTATAATTAGGGTCCATTTTGACCAGAATAAATTATAATTTTTACACAAAAGTAGCTTGATGTATAGAAATACATACGTGGGTAATAGACAACAACGAAGGTGAATTTTAAAATTACTGTGATGAATAAAATAAAGAGGTTTTAACGATTATGAAATTAATTTTGAAATTATATATAGTTTTCGGTAATAAAATTCGAGAAACAAAACTATCGAATAAATAACTTTGAAGAAAACTTTAAAATAATTACTTTTAATTTTAGTACTCTATCTATTTGCAAATAATAAATACAGATATGTACAGTACATCTTTCTATACAAATAACCAAAAAGTAATTAACATAAATTTCATGTTTATACGGCCGACTGAACTATTTTATATATCGGGTCAATTTAAAAGCTGTATACCACCAGTATACAGAAATTGGACTACAATAATCCAACGATGCGTTTAATACTATATCCAGTGTGTGATGGCATATCCAGTAATTTTCATTTCATTTCTGTTATATTGCTCCTCTATAACGGCTACATATCTGTATCCACTCTAGAGTACGAGTGTCTTGTACGTACTATGTAGTTTGTTTTGTCTGGTTTAACAAAGTGTTACTGAATTGTTGTATGTACTTATATCTTCCTAGACTTAAAATAAAAATTGTATCTACTTTTATAACAATGTGAAATTGTTTTGTCTTTTATGATCTTATGTAAAAAAACTGTTTTACTTTATTATTATTTAAGAAGTTGTAATGTTGAAAGAATTTGAAAGAAAATGATTATTTAATGTATGAGAATAAGTTTACGATTGTAAAGTTACAACGTTTGTTTTTATTTGTGGGTGATAACGATAATTATAATGCTTGTTATAACGTCTAAAAATAATATATAAAAAGAACCGATTTAAAAATTATTAAAAAATTCTTATTAAGGTACCCGGATAGGTTTAGGTACTATGGATTCCTATGTTTACTTTCAAATAGAGCTGAAACCGAAGGTATGCAAGGTGAGTTGGCAAATTATTGTTTTGGTAATTAATCTTTAACAGTACGAAAATAATTCTCACATTATTATGAAATTTCCACCTATTTGCAAATTTTAAATTTGAATTTTATTGTTGACGTCTAATCTAAATAATTTTTGGGTACGATTTACTTTTTGTATCGTATAAATTTACGCAACATCGAGTATATTATTAGCAATTTAGGGTGATGGCCTTGTATAATTATTTCAATGATGTTTTATTACAGAAATGTTTGTTTCATCTGTGCAGTATCTTATATTTTCAATTATTTAATTAAGTATAATCAATCTTCTATATACACACGCAAGTAATAATTATTCAAAATGAATAAATCATAACACATCTCAATATAATCGGCATCTAGAAATTACTTTTGCAATTTACTTTTTATTATTAAAATAAATTATAAATTTTGAAATATTTGATTATTGGTGGGTAAAATGTTGTATGCATAAGTACATGTAATTACGAGCGTATTACTTGGACACGTGTAATGTACATTCAATAAATAAATAAGCATAAGTTTAATTGATGTTTACAAAAAATATTTTCATACTTCATAAATTCCAAGTGGTGCTATTTTGAAATGATTCCTGATTGCAACAAATCAATGCACATGGGAAGGTGCATCCAGAAACATGTTTTCGTTTCTAATCCACGACGAAAAATTATGTTGTTCCAATATCTAAAGATAAATTTGCTGGAATTAACTTTGGAGACTGGTATTATATTTATTTTCCGACAAAGTTTGGTTGCTGTTTGTGGATTGCCATACTACATTGTACGAAGACAACATTTATGTATTTTTCTCAATGAAGAATTCAATATCCAAAGTTTACTAAGTGGAATAGATAAATTCTATTGGTAGTTAAAAATGATCGATTTAAGAATAAGCAAAATACGGACCGCTAATTAGGCCTACACCCTTGGATACATGGGTAATCTAAATCATTATCATCGCAAAAACAAATTGGGGTGATACTACCAAGAATACATTAGATAGCATATCATCATTTGATCGCGGTTAATCTCGTTTCCTTTCATTTTAACAATTATTTTTATGCGGCTCCCATACGGCACCCAAATTTGTACTAACGCAAGCAACGGTTGCTTGAGTAGTTGTAATTTCATTACCTCTACATGCCCCGCACCTCCTAGTTTCTATTTTAGTTATACATAAAATACTAGATTGTGTACTAAAGGAGTAAAATAGAAGATTATTGCTTGAGTGGAGAAAATGTATTTTATCCATGATTTCATTTTTGTTAAAAACATTTAGATGAAGTAGTAAATAAATTGTTTTTTGCATAAGATAAACCGGCGAGAACTTTTATATTGCTATCGAGTTTTCATAGAAAATTCGTTTTTTAAAAATAATTTTGTATGTAAACTATTTGATGTTTATAAATAGATATGTATCTAGCATCCATCCCTAGGGATTAAAATATATCATTATTTTTAAGTACAGCTTTTGGTCTCAGGAGTAGAAAAAATATTGCAGTGTTTCAAGTTCAAATTAAGGTTTATGCAAAATAATAAAACTTTTTTCAATTTCATATACACTATCAACTATTTAAAAAGTAAAAAAGAACTATTTGCACGTCAAATAAAATTATTCCAATAAATATAAAACAAGCACAAAAAAAAAACATATAACAAATAGTGTTATTTTTTAAACTAAAACTAATTTTCATGTTGAGAAAGTTTTGTTATATTTGGAAAAGATTTTGAATTAGGTGAAAAAGTTTAATTTGAAGTACTATATCTTATTGTCAGGCCGAGTTGATAGTGGCTTGAGTTACACTTAGCGTTCACACTGTGAACAACAACACGTCTTTGCAAATTATTATACTTTTTGTCTTTTCAATGAGCTTTAACGTTTATAAAATGTTTTCCGAAAGAGAGTCAAGCGGCACGCATATGCCATAATTCAATGGGATTTTATCTCAAATCTTCACCTAGTACTGCTTGAAATTTTTGAATATTAAAAAAATTATTTCTTTTTATCTTTGATAGGCATGTACGACCATACAAAATAATTCAAAGGGTTAAGATCAGTTGAACCAGAAGGGCATGCTTTCTTTGGTAGAAAACTGGTTAGATTCTCTCTGCACCACTGTAGAACTATATTAAGCGTGCCCTGGGATAGCTGCTAATCTTATATTATAAAATCTGGATGATTCCGAAAAACACACCTATTCTGACAGTGACACAAACGTAAAAGTGATCTACAAATTAAATAAAGAGACCGACTCGAACGCTTAGAGTAACTTGAAATCTACAAACATCGAAACGACCCATTATATTTAAATGATAAAGTCAGTTAACACAACGACTTATATAATATTTGATAAACTATGTAATAATTATTTACATTGGCATGAATATTTTATTATATTATATGTGTGAAAATATTATTCGGATTTTGATTAAACGTAGCAATTGAATTAATAAATAACGTAGATCTGAAACCGGTCATCAGTTTTTTGTAAATGAAAATTAAAATGTCAGACATGGAATTTAAACATGGAAAAAGATTTGCGGAAATAGTTCGCAAATTACGAGTCAACAAAACACACCGAATCGTTTGACAGTTAGCGATTAATCAACAAATTTAATGAAACTGGTACAGTTGTTAAAAAAAATTGGACCTCGTTGTTGGTCAAGACGATGCGGACTATTTGCAAAGTGACGGAAGGGTTGATATATATATATATATATATATATATATATATATATATATATATATATATATATATATATATATATATATATATATATATAAATATATATATATATTTAAACAAAATAGCAAGAACTTGTCAACACGATTGTGGCTGTTATTTGAATTATGTTCTTTTTCATAATTAATCGGAAACTATAATAAAATAAAAATTTACTGCCACGTTTTTTGTAGTAGGCAGATCAGGGTTGTCGAATGGAATTTGAAAATGTTTGAAACAATTTTGATCAAATTCTGTTGGGGTTATAAAAGCATCTTAAATTGTAGAAAAGGTACTTAAATGAATTATATTGATTATGCTACATTATCTCAGCCAATTTCAATTAGTTTTGTCTAATATTCACTTATGTATTCAATAACAAACATTTAGAGAATCCCACACTCTATTTTAAATATAAACGTAGACCATTCGTATAAGGAGCGAAATTCAAAAATATCCAAACTGTTTTTCCCATTCTCATTTTTCATCTCATTAGCTTCATATTCCACCAAAATCATGAGATACACTTTTTTACGGAGTGTTTTTCTCTATGCGAAAAATATTAATAAATTGCTCCAAAATAATGTGATATAAGGCAAATTTTTGGAGGCTTTATAACTAGCACACGAGTATATGTTCGGCAATGAAACCAAATAGTTAAAACTTAGTCATCCTGTAATTCGAGAATATCATCCGACAGAATCTAGCGCAGCACAGTTTCTTATAATTATAAATCAAGTAAGTTTGTTTTCGTTGGAATCAAGCGCCCAAAAATACGCCTCACGTCACCGATACGGTAAATGCAACACGGTAAATGAGAAGGGTGAGAAACTTCGATTATACTTAGGATCGATAAATAAGCAGAAAATAATCTCTATTGCAATAATCGCCGCATGACAAAATTACCTAGACGAATTACACATTATCATTAAAACTTTTAATATTTCGCCAAAAATTAAAATAAAAACAATCTCTGATAATATCATATTCACTACGAGTCTGTTGATACGAACAAAATTGGTACATAAATACGGACCGATTCAACTCTTTAGAATAGATGATAACCGATAGTTTGTATATATAAAACTATTTTAAAGTTTACATCTTTTAACTAACTTTCTATTAGCCATTTACATCAAAGAATACTGTACTTGATTTATCTGTATTCTACTAATTTTATAGCGATAAATATTCTTGAGAGCTTAGACTCTCACAGCAGCACCGTTTGTTAATAGTAAGGCCACTATTAATTTCAGTTTAGACAATATAGAGAGAATTTTATTAAAATCATTAAATTTATCAAAGTTTGTTAAGAAATGTAAGTAATTTAATTCTAATAAGCAAATTTACAATTAAATTACATAAACAACATTTTAAAATACTTTACATTAGTATAACAATAAATTTTAATTTTGTTAGAAGAACCGGTTTCGGGCTTCGTCCTATGGCAATTTTTTAAAATAAAAACATTAACATTCCTATTTTTCCCAAGTCAACCTCAATGAAGAACCAGGTAACGGAGTATGTACTTTCAGAATTCTGCAAATTACTGTAATTAAGATTAGAGTCGACAATTTTCTGGTATACTATACGAGTAGAAGCTGTCAAAAAGAGCAAAGTAGGTGATTATAAAAATAAGACTTATTGGATTATACAAGTTCACCTTCATGTTCAAAAGGTCCTCTTTTTAGAAAAAAGTATGTCTGTCTTTTCCAAAAAATGTTGATTGTGCTCTTTTACGAATTCTAATGTTTTTCGCGGTAAAACCAGTTAATGAATAAGGTTTTTTGGGACCCTTTCTATTCACTGCTATAATTTGGTAATTGCCGATTTTTGATTACATGTTGCTCCGCCGCAGTCGAGTTTCTCAAGAATAACTCCATTAAGTGTTCGAATTCGAAAGGTAATGGGTTGATTAACTTAAGTTGATTACCACTTTTCTGTCGGTTGGTTGGCAGGCAGAATTCGTCGTTCTGACATGCCCTATGGAAATTTAGCGGGAGATAAACCAGTTCCACCACCTCCAAGTCAATGAGAAGCGATGGAATAGCTCGATTGTAAATTTTTACTAGTCGATAATGCGGCCATAATATTTGATAAAAGATTCTCATTGCCTCATTTATCCCATTGTGGCTGCATTTGACAAATGATTTTTTGTTTTTCCGATAAATGGGCTTGCATCATCGGCGCATCAGAATTGAAGGTTTTTTTTGGCAAGTTTCGGAGAATTAAAGTCAAAGAAGCCAAATAAGAAGTGAATAACATTATTATTAATTCACCAATATTTAGAATGTGCGACCAAAACTAATGGTTTTACTAATAACCAGATATAGGGACAGGCCATGTTACGATTATAGAATTGAACCAGTTTCAGATGCCCAGGAGTCGGAAGTAGTTAGAAAACTTGTCAGTTCTATAAAATATGCTGGAGCAAGGAGATCCAGAATTATGGTTGATTTTTATTCATTTACAGTAATCACGATACAGCGATCTTTAAGAAGACAGATTAGGCACTTAAGTAGTCGTGTTTAACGATACATTTCCTGGGATATTATAACTGCCATTCATAGGGATGTCATATTAATATTTTGATTCGATATATGCCAATAGATTTAAATACGATATACAATTTAATCCTCTTCTTATAATTGATTGATTCATTGGAGTGCACGACGTTAAAATGGTCGGTTTCCAAAAAAGTTACAAACCAAAATTCTTTAGAATTTTTTGATAGTTTTATTTATTATGTGCAAGTCCTGTTTTTCGAAGTCTAATATCTGACAATCCCGCCGTCAAAACTAAATAGGTTTTTATTACTTGTATGCATCTTAAGTCTATAGGAAAACCATGAGCTTGTTATTTAAATTTAAACAAGAAACGATCAGACCAGCTCGTATATATCACGATTTACGAGATGTGAATTCAGAATGTGAAAATTTTGAAAAATGGAATTATTGTTTTCTATTATTCTAAATCACTAAGCCAACAACATGAAACAAAATTGTTTTTTCCAATTTATGTAGTCAATTCATTCTAATTTACTCAAATATACTGATACAAAATATCTACATATATACATTAATATTACCAGAGCAATCATCAACTATGACCAGCGACAACATTGATATTTTGCTAATTACGCCAGTTTACGTCGACGACTAGAGGGCGGTAAAATTAAGTAAAGATAATACACTCGCCTCCGTATGACGACGGTAATAAATTTCACAACGACGCGACCCAATCTAACAGAAAACTTAATTATTATAAAATAAATTAACAAAATATTAACAGTTTACCTATTTTTTGGTTTTTAAAAATTTTTCCAAAAGAAATTTAAATATGTGCGGATTTAACACATTAATCGCCACGTCAGCCATATGTGGCTGACACTAACAAGTTCTACAAGAGCCATGTCAGACATATATGTCTAATATACGGGATTTAGTAGAAGACTACGTCAGTCACTGATATCCGCCGCAATCGATAAAATTGCTGTATCTTTCAAAAGCTTACCCTACCAAAAGCAAAATCTGAAAATCGCTTGGCTTAGTATGGGAAAATAAATAAAATATACTTAGTTATATAATGCTATATTGTTACACTTGGCTATTGTTTGCAGTCTGAGCAATAAATTGAAACTCTTACTTTTTTCTTGCTGCTTCTCGGCCTTCTGCTTCTTTTATTTGAGCATAACATCCAACGCATATTCTTCTCATTTTCTTCTTTTCAGAACTAAACATTATTTTTAGCGTACGAGTTGAAATTTGTCGTTTTTCAGTTGTGTCCGAACTTGAGCTAAGCATATCATAACCGAATTTTCACGACATTGTGTAATTCCTATATTGCTTTCCGTAGTAATTTTGTGTATTATATTTACGACTGATATTCCAAGAATATATTCTATTGCTATCTTGCGGTACCAATTTATTCCTTTTCTAAGAGTAGTTGCATATAGGAATCCATTTAATCCGAAATATCTATTTCTGCTTTACCTTTACCTGCTTTATTATTTAGCACAAATTGCAAGTGGTTATTGTTTATTATTTCTTTGCCTACTTGTGCTGGCAGAAGCTACGTTTATATCCATCATTTCTGGGGTATGTTTTGTTGTCAATTCTCCAATATTTCGACTGTCTAGCTGGTTAAGTACTACAATACCATTCTTATCTTCTTTCGCTATCACTTCTGCTTTATTTAATTTAGCGATCATAACTTTCTTTGGCATAAACTTCTTACTTGCTCTTACAGTGCTCATAACATGCGTCTTTTGAACAGGAAATTCTAATGCTAGCGAGTGGGTAGCTGGTATAGAAGTTGTCCACATACAACGTTCTACCTTCATTTAGAAGCCCTTGTGATAGTTCCTCGCAAACTTTTGCGGCTAAGTCGTAATTTTTATCAAAAATCTCAGATTTACCTGAATCAATTTTCTTTGCCCACGTGTATCCTTCTGAAGTACACAACTTAAAATTCCGTACTTAATTCCGTACTTATGTGCTTTATTAGTTTGGTTGACCCAATAAGAAGTTATATTCTCCATTCGCACTAATCCCATCCACATAAAACGGCCGAAAATCTTTCTTATTTCTTCATCGTTAGTTGGATACCCCATTTATTTAGACGACTATGTCGAGTTTTTCGAGTACGCTGAATTGTTTGTTCAGCGTATATATTACTTTCAGTAACAATGGCGTTTGTAATCTGGTTGTCAATAAATAATATAAATGTATCAAAAGCAGAAATATTTCTGGTTAAATCTAATTGTAAACCAGATTTTCCTATGAAATCAAAACTTTTTGTCTACCTCCATAATTGCTCCATTCAACATCAATATTCTCATGCAATTCACACTCAGGTATTTTATCATTTCCAATATATTCTGTGGTTTCTTCCAACTCCAAATCTTGAAGAATTTTTTGAAGATTTTCTTCATCTTCATAACGAATAAGTACAATTAGGATCATTTTTTGACTCATCTGAACTAAAATCTCTGTACTCTTCATCAGAGACGCTTATTATTTGCAGCAATCTCTTTCAGTTCACTCTTAATTAGAAACTTGTGTTTTACCATTATTTGCGACATAAAAAATATAGTTTTTCCGGAAAATTTAGTAGAAATGCATGAAAAGACTGCCTCACATTTAGAAAACCAAAACAATTAATATGCCATAGATTGAGTCTAATGTATAAAATTTAAATTGTCTGTTTTTTCGTGATATATTGAACTTTTCATAGAAAATACTGTACAAAAAGTTCAACATAATATGTCACAAGTCGATCGCACAAATGGCAAAATTCGCCCCCAGCGATTATTACTTATTTGCAGACCTCAAAAAAACCTCCACGGAAAGAGATTTGGCTCCAATGAAGAAGTGATTGCCGAAACTGAAGCTTGTTTTGAAGACGAAGATAAATCGTTCTGCAAAAAAGGCATCGAAATGTCAGAGAGGCGTTGGACTGATTGCATCGCTCAAGAAGGAAATTATTTTCAACGACAAAATGTCGTTTTTCCAAAAAAATTGTGTTTTCTTTGTTAGGCCGGGAACTTTTTAGGTGATGTGTTATGTACGTCGTTAAACCGCTACGCATTTGTAGAAAAATTGACAATATTATTGATATATATATATCTTATAAAGGGTGATTTTTTTGTGGTTAGGATTTTCATGCATTAGTATTTGACAGATCACGCGGGATTTCAGACAAGGTGTCAAAGAGAAAGATGCTCAGTATGCTTTGACATTTCATAATGAATAGACTTACTAACGAGCAACGCTTGCAAATAATTGAATTATATTACAAAAATCAGTGTTCGGTTCGAAAAGTGTTTCGCGATTTACGTCCGATTTATGGTCTACATAATCGACCAAGTGAGCAAACAATTAATGCGATTGTGACCAAGTTTCGCACTCAGTTTACTTTATTGGACATTAAACCAACCACACGAATGCGTACAGTGCGTACAGAAGAGAATATTGCGTCTGTTTCTGAGAGTGTTGCTGAAGACCGTGAAATGTCGATTCGTCGCCGTTCGCAGCAATTGGGTTTGTGTTATTCGACGACATGGAAGATTTTACGCAAAGATCTTGGTGTAAAACCGTATAAAATACAGCTCCTGCAAGAACTGAAGCCGAACGATCTGCCACAACGTCGAATTTTCAGTGAATGGGCCCTAGAAAAGTTGGCAGAAAATCCGCTTTTTTATCGACAAATTTTGTTCAGCGATGAGGCTCATTTCTGGTTGAATGGCTACGTAAATAAGCAAAATTGCCGCATTTGGAGTGAAGAGCAACCAGAAGCCGTTCAAGAACTGCCCATGCATCCCGAAAAATGCACTGTTTGGTGTGGTTTGTACGCTGGTGGAATCATTGGACCGTATTTTTTCAAAGATGCTGTTGGACGCAACGTTACGGTGAATGGCGATCGCTATCGTTCGATGCTAACAAACTTTTTGTTGCCAAAAATGGAAGAACTGAACTTAGTTGACATGTGGTTTCAACAAGATGGCGCTACATGCCACACAGCTCGCGATTCTATGGCCATTTTGAGGGAAAACTTCGGAGAACAATTCATCTCAAGAAATGGCCCGGTAAGTTGGGCACCAAGATCATGCGATTTGACGCCTTTAGACTATTTTTTGTGGGGCTACGTCAAGTCTAAAGTCTACAGAAATAAGCCAGCAACTATTCCAGTTTTGGAAGACAACATTTCCGAAGAAATTCGGGCTATTCCGGCCGAAATGCTCGAAAAAGTTGCCCAAAATTGGACTTTCCGAATGGACCACCTAAGACGCAGCCGCGGTCAACATTTAAATGAAATTATCTTCAAAAAGTAAATGTCATGGACCAATCTAACGTTTCAAATAAAGAACCGATGAGATTTTGCAAATTTTATGCGTTTTTTTTTAAAAAAAAGTTCTCAAGCTCTTAAAAAATCACCCGTTACTACTCTTGCGCCTATCTGTAGAAATACATAATTGCACGTATGAAATATGTATAATTTTACAATATGTGCAATCAAAATAACTTTATACAATACAATGTGGTGTAATACTGTCTAACCTCTATTGTGCACACGGGTAATCATCAAACACCAATTTTGTTTTTAACTTTATCCGCCACACCATCATCATCAAATTAAGTTGATTTTAGATTACAAAGTGTAATTTTAATTTTCTGTATAGAAAGTCTCCAGCAGTTAAGATAATATAATAACATTGATCGACTTAAGTAATAAAGTTAAACAGTTCATGCTGTAACAAGCATCACGCTATTTTATAAAAAAAATATTTATCAAATTTGTATGTTGGAACTTTTACTCTTTATAAGCATAAGAAGCAAATATGATTTTTGGATCTTATCAATATATAATTTCTTAGTGGGAAAATCGTTTATATTACATCAATTTTTTTCTCATTTCATTTCATTTATGCAGTTATGCAATTTTAATCATTCATTTGTTCACGAGTTCAATTTAAAAATTTATTTGATTATCATTGAAAATCATAAAACTCACCCTCTTTAAACCATCCCAGGAAAGATATACTTATCGATTTATTATTACTCTATTCACAGGTAATACGGACATCAGCTCGGTCGATAGCTGTTAGAGCTGGAGCTGCTCAGTTTAAGGAGAGCATTGAGGAATCTGACCATGCAACAAGACGTGATCGACGACTGGCGGACACGCACGATCAGGATGATAATCTTGATGAAGACTATGAAGTTTACCAAGGCGTTGTTGGGCGGCCAGGAATAGACTTCCCTGTGTTAGTTGGAATACCTTTTACTGGATTCAACTGTCGAAGAATGGGCAACGGGTATTTTGCTGATTTGGAAACCGATTGTCAAGTAAGTTTAATAAAATTCGAGTATTAGAACTAAGAGTAAAAAATAACATTTTTTATATTTAAGGTTTTCCATATTTGTGACTCCGGTCGTAAAATATCATTTTTATGTCCAAACGGAACAATTTTCAAACAAAACGAACTGATTTGTGATTGGTGGTTTAAAGTTGATTGTTTACAATCACCCCGACAATATGCCGAAAGTTCGGAGTTATTGCAACGACACAGAACCCGAGATCGCCCATCTAAATTTTCAACAACAGTTTTATATGATCGTGACTCCACAACTAAAAGTTCACGAAATTCGCAGAGAGCGCAATCAGTGCATCAGCAAGTTCAGTATCAAGGACGGTCAAGAGGTAAACAAACATTGGTGACATCGTCACCATCACCAAAGCAAAATGTTGAAGTTTTGGTTGATGAGGACTATGATTTTGAAGATGTTAATGCAGTTCCTTCAAGAAGTACTACAAGAAACCCAAGTACTACATTTACACGTTCCACAGTTAAATCACGCCATACTGAAGACGAAGACCAGGTTACGTTAAATGATCAAATTGACTACTCCACTGAAACACAAGAAGTTGCCGAATCTGGATCATTTGTTCAACCAAATGGTGGTTATGCATTGAATCTTCCTAATGACGCAGAAGAAAATCGTAAAATAGCAAATAAAAGTACAAAAAAAACGGAAAAGGTACTTATTGTGGTGGAAGATGATTCCGTAGAAGTCCCTGCTCCTATCTCAAACGCTATACCCCATTCTACTGCCGCGCCAACAACATCTGTCACAACCACTACAACGACAACTACTACTACAGCCGCGCCAACCACAGAATCGACAAGACGTCCGGTTAAAACTACTACCGTAGGAGCGACAACATTTTCAAGACGCGGTACCGCAAAATTCCGCGGCGCAGTGCAATCTGAATTTTCATTGACAACATCAACACCCAGTTTTGATCATGAAAATTCTTATACAACTGCTAAACGATTAGGAACCACCATATCAAATAGTTCTCCTTTCTATACACCAACTGTACCCACAATTATCAACCGAAACAATGGGATAGAAGGTAGCTCTACTATCCCGACGCCAATCCAATTTAGCACAACAGAATCTTCGCCCGCAGAACACGCCATTGAAATGATAAAAACTTTAAAAACTCTTGAATCAATTGACGAGGATATTTTACCACCACTGGACACCATAAAACCGTTCGACAGCCAGCCTAGAGCAGGATTAAATATTCCACCATCTTCAGGACCCGACACATTAAATTCATTGGCTAATTATTTTGCCACATCAGTAGATTCTCTAGCTAAATCGAATACAACGGAACCAATATCGGCTGGAAATACTACTGAAAAAGCCATTATTGATGATGGACTACTTAGTTCAAAAACAATTGCCAAGTTTGATCAGTTATTCGGGAAAGAATCTAATATCTCAAACGAACTACCACAAGTACCGCAAGTAATTAAAGAAAATCTAGAGAAACATATTGATTCTCGCATCAGTTCGATTGAAGATCACACAGAAGATTTGATTGATTTGAAAACTGAATTCTCGACCAATTCATTATTCTCATCATCTACACCCCAAGTTCGTGAACTCGCTCAAGTATTCACCCATGCTTTGTCTGCTTATTTACATGATCCCGAAGAATTCAGACAAATTTTAACTGGTATTCGCCCAACGGAACCACCAGCACTTTTAACCGATGATCAATTGGATGAAATTTTATCAAATAGAATTGGGCGTACAGATGTTTATGGTATTCCAACAGTGAGCACTAATGGAGCTTCCTATTTGCCAACCAGTACAGCATCTCCTGTTACTACAGAAATGCCAGCATCAACGTCCGATGATTTGGAAGTGCTTGATTTTTCAGATGTCACGGTTCCCAATAATTTGAAAAAAGATACCACTGAATCTGGAATAAATCATACAACAGAAAAGGTAAAAGACGTAAATATGTCTAGTTCTTTGGATGAAATTACAACACTGGCCGGTATTACGTCGACCGCTTATCCAATCAAAGAGAAAAAGGCATTTAATATAAACGCTGAGAAAACACCAGGATCCGATTTTGTTGCAAAGGATTTTTCTCGTAAATTAGCGACAACGATCCAAACGGTAACTGAAACGACGAACCCGTTAGCTATGGAAGTTAATAAAATTTTACTCGATTCAACTGCGTTCCCTTACTTAGATGGAGAAGAAGATAAAACAGATAGTTCCGACATTGGTAATTATTTCCCCGAAGAATTGGATGAACGTAATAACACATCTTACAAACCGTATGGGAATGAAATAAACGTGAACAGCACTCCAATTTCTGACGAAAATTTATTTACGAATACTCAATCTGTTCCACTGAGATGGAGCGATGATGAATCATCTACTGTATCAGGCAATAGCCACACTCAGTCAACCACAATATCTAGTTTAAAATTTGATCTTGCCCCACCAAGCACATTGTCATCTATTAAAAAAGTATCGTTAGGTAACGGCGATATTGAAGATTTAAATGGTGATGAGGAACAACTACAACGTGCTCACAGTCAATCTATTGCAGCTGGTGTTAATCAACTAAACCGCGGTACTCATAAATTTAACATCGAAAATTTAGTCGAAAAAATACAAATATCATCAACTGGTAATCCAATAGCATCTAGACTTTATCCAATTCGTGGACATTATATAACTCAAATATATTCAGCAACAACTGAAGAAAGTACCACAGAATCTGCTCAATCGTCAACTACAACTACACAAACAACAACAACAACAACAGATGCAAGCTCTATTGAATCTACTACGTCTTTTGCTGCCACTGGAAAATATAGTCTTAGCCCGAGGCAGTCAGTTTCGTACACAGAATATTTGGATCCTTTGACAATTAACGATGGATTAATGAACAATTTGAAGGCAACCACTACTGAAATAAATGTTATTACAACTAATGGTGCCAAATCAAGTTCTGCCGAAATTACAACAGGTGCTTCAATTGTAACAGAAGAAATAAAGGGAAAAACTGTTTCATCCACAGCTGGAACAACTGAATCAACAACAAAAATTACAGCGAATGATTTAGCACACCCATCAGAACGACGGGGCAAGACATTCCCAACAACTTCATTTCCTTCATCACGATTTAGCGCCGACTTAAAGGACGATGAAGATGATTTACAAAAGATTGATGAACCAATGGAAATTATGCGGGAACGGGCTAATGAAATTTTCGGGAATTTGAATGAAACGCAAGCTAATTCATTAATGAATGTTATGAAAACGGCTGATGAAAATAAAACAGTTCGTCGATTGATTTTATTACTTATTCAAACTTGTGATGATGATTACAATAAAACCTTAGAAGAATCGCGTAATGCTCTTTTGAATGCACTGATTGGAATGGATCACACATTTGACGTAGAGCCAGAAATTAAAATTATTAATACGAGACATTTATCAAAACATTCACAACCTATAATTCCAATAAAAGTAGTGAGTAGTACAACAACAAGTGTGGCGATAACCCAAACCACAGCTAATAGTAATAGTGAAGAATCATCAACTGTAAATACCGAGTTCAGAATTGATTTATCAGACGAGAATGATTTTTATAGTACTTCAACACAAAATAGTCAAGAACTAACCACAACAAATCAACCAACAACGACGGCCATTCCAATTCTAGAAACAACAACATCAACAAGTTCCACTACAGTATTAGATAGTAAGGAAGAATCAACAACAACATTTATTTCCACGACATTAACGCCAACAACAACCACACCCCAATCAACAACGACAGTAACAGAAGAAATCACAACAATACGGCCGCGAACACGAACTGGTAAAAGTTTAGACAGTTCATTAGGAATCGCTGATTTACAAACATCGGATAATAGTAGCAAACATTCCGATGAACGAGCGTTAGAATTACTAAAATCATTATATTCCCTAGCTTCAAAATGGGGTAAACGATAATAATTTCTGTCATTATTATTATTATTTTCTATTTATCCTCATTTTATGATTATTATTTTTTGTAAATTAATTTAATTTTCTCAAAATTTTACTCGAAACACGAAAACAATTTTATGTATGTATTGTACATACATATTTGTATACTATTTTTGGGTCAGACTATTACAATACTGAATGCCCAACTTTTTTCCTTATTTTTATTTTATTATTATTGTAATATTTCGTTAATCTTCCATCCAGTTCCTTTAAGACGATTTATAAGAAATTTTGCGTTTTGTTTTCTACGAAGAAATGTATTTATTTTTCTATCTTGAACTTAAAACAAAAAAAAAACATTGTTTTAATGTCGTGACAATAAAATATTGTAATTGTTTGCCCTAAGTCCCATGAGACTATAACTATATAGATTTCTTTTTACATTAACTTCTTATCATAAGGCTAAAGAAACGAAGAAGGTAACCCTTTCCTTAAGGAGAACCATAAATAAAATAATTTAAAGAAAAAACAAATACCTTATTATATATATATATATATATATATATATATATATATATATATATATATATATATATATATATATATATATATATATATATATATATATATATATATATATATATATATATACATATATATATATACATATATATATATATATACATATGTATCTATATATATATATATATATATATATATATATATATATATATATATATATATATATATATATATATATATATATATATATATATATATATATATATATATATATATATATATATATATATATATATATATATATAATTTACTAAAATAAGGAAACACCGAAAGCAAAATGTAAAAAAAATTAAATTAAAATTGTAATAATAAATCTTTTATGTTTTAATTATTCTTCTATTTTACTTGTTAAGTTATAATTAAGATGTTTATTTTGTTTTTAGGCCAAAATAAAAATAACTTTTTAAATTTATAAATATATTGCGATTATTATTATTACTATTATTGTTTAGATTAACTAAAATTTGTGTTATTTCCGTAATTTTGAAACCAAGTTTTCAGAAAAATAATTCTGATACAAAAAATTGAAATGAAAACACGAAGAAATCTGAATAAAATAAAATAAATTTTGAGTGCTTGTATTTTTATATTTCATTTATAATTTTTTAGTCAATAAGGAAATTATTTTTGTAAAAATTAATTAAGTTAAATAAACTGAAATAAATGTATAAAATATTGCTGCTTTTAGTTCGTCCTAATCAATATTTCCACAAGAAGCAAAGTAATATATCTTTAAAACTGGAAATTTGATGAATGAAATTGTTTTAATTTAAAATTGTTTGTATTCACTTCAGCCAGATTTTGGACCTTCACAACCAATTTTCATACACCAACTACATTAATTCGACCTAATTTCAGCACAGAATAGCAAAGCTTGCTGCTATTTGTTATTATATCAAAAAAATATTGGAATAATACGTATTATAAAAAGTCGTAACTAAGCGATAACAAAACAATCCGATTAATACTGCGCTAAGAATGAAAAAGAAAAATACTTCATATTTTGCAGCTCAACTAATGAATACAATAGCTGTGTTGTTTTGAGAAATAAAATATTTGAGGTCACTTTTAGGTTTTACAAACAAACTTTGTGAAGGTGTGTACCAGAAAGAATTTTTATACATAGTTGGCTTACTATATATGTCAGTATAGTACTTGTAATACGAAGTCGCTTTATGTAAATCTTAAATTATTTTAAATTTGTTAAGGCCAACTCGATTTCAATTACTACTGATAAACATGCCAACTACGATGAAAAAATAGTTGTCTAAGGGAAATCCAAAAACAAATAAAGCTAAACCGAAAACTGACCTCTAATATTTTATTTCTCAAAACCGCGCAGCTAATATGAACATTGCGCCAAAGGCTCTTAGTGTATTTGTTTGTGAGAAATAAATAAACACTTTCTGATTGTATTTGTAGTCAGCACTACAGCTTAATAGGGACCAGGACGTATGTGAAGTTATCCCAGAATTCTATCCCAGAAAATAAAAATATTTAATCAGGCAACACTAACATATCAATAACCAATTTGCTCTTGTGTGAAGTTATCCCAGCCCAGCTTTTAATTCATTTCATTCAAATATACTATATTTGTGAAGTTAGCCCAGCCCGGAATTTTTATCAATTTTAATGAAAAAACGAAAAATTATCAAATTCATTAAATTTGATTTGTTTATATATATAATAAAAAAATTAAAAACTAAAGTACCAAAAAACTGTAAACTTCTGGATTGCATATAGTACAGGAAAGTTACAGGCAATGTTAAAAAAGTTCGATCCGTGACAAGTTCCCGAAAATGAACTCTGGGCTGGGAATTTCATTTGATTTTTATATAATTTTCCGTCCCACTCGATAAATCTAAATTTATTTCGCCAAAACTAAAAATGTCTCGGATCAGGGCTATATAATTTTGAAATGTATACACTAATAGCTAATTTTAAGCTGAATTAGAAGAAAATCGTTCCATGGCAAGTTGATGATTCAACTTTTCTTCTAATTCAGCCAAAATTAGCTATTAGTGTATACATTTCAAAATCATATAGCCCTGATCCGAGACATTTTTAGTTTTGGCGAAATAAATTTAGATTTATCGCGAGGGACGAAAAATTATCTAAAAAACAATGAAATTCCCAGCCCAGACTTCATTTTCGGGAACTTGCCACAGAACGATTTTCTTCTAATTCAGCTCAAAATTAGCTATTAGTGTAAACATTTTAAAATCATATAGCCCTGATCCGAGACATTTTTAGTTTTGGCGAAATACATTTAGATTTATCGAGTGGGACGAAAAATTATATAAAAACCAATGAAATTCCCAGCCCAGAGTTCATTTTCGGGAATTTGCCACGGATCGAACTTTTTTAACATTGCCTGTAATTTTCCTTTACTATATGCAATTCAGAAGATTACAGTTTTTTGGTACTTTAGTTTTTAATTTTGATCTTAATCTGATTTTGAGGTGATTTAAATAAATGTGTATGGACAGTTTATACTTAATTGGTCCCTGTCCTAAGAATTATTTCTAATTTATAAAGATATGGGATACCAGTATTTCGTTTCTCCCCTAATTTGGTTTGCCTTATTACGAAATTAGTTTTCTAACATTCTGGCTGTATTGCTGTTCCTGCCTTCTGGCTGTGAACCAAACTGAAATGATTTACCGTATACCATTAAACGCCCTGGATTAATACTGGTTAGTTTTTATGTATCCAAGCTCTGTTTGGACCTCAATTAATTTTGCGGGCAATTTGATTAATATTCTATAGTTCTTGTTGCTGAAAAGTAATATAAATAGTCTTATCATCAATTGCGGATACTTGAAATCATTGCGGATACATCCGGATCTGTGAAAATTGTAAACAGAAACAAAAATCTAAATTTTGTTTTAAATCACAAATTTTGATTTGTAATCAAATCAGCGGCTTTACATTGTTTTATGAAATCTGAACTGAACTGTATGATCGAATCCAGCATCAAGAAAAGCAGTAAATATTATTTTTATTAGTCCACTCCTTTCCAGCCTTCTTACAATTTTACTTTCTTTTACGTAATAAAATAAAGTATAGTAGTCACGGAAATTTCTACCTGTAGATTTTTGTAGATGTACCTTTCGCTATATCGCCGAAGTAAAACTGTGTGTGGAGACTAAATATTTATATCCCTTCTACAGCCCAGACGGTTTATTTAATCTTGGACATACTTCATAGTTACGCTTTTTCATAAATTGGACGAATCCAGTGATATTTGATTGACGCCTGTCCACCGAAAGTGGCTGCTTCCATAGGAGTTCCAAATACTTTGAAAAGTACTCGTATATCATTTACGAGAAAAACAATTAAAAAGTAAAAAATTTCAAATTAAATTTGCAACAATTCTGGCCCAGACCAGTTTTCCAAAATTAAAACTGTAATAAAACTGTTTTCAACAAAAATTTAGCCTATGTATAGCCCTTACGGATTGATTGATCGAGATAAAAATTTCTATAAATCCTAAAGAGTTTTACCATATTCTTGAACAGTATGTAAATAGGCATCTCTACAGTCTAGGTGGATTGTCAATTCGAAAAAAAAACTTTATACTTTAACTTTTAAGATCAAGTGGGAGATCCTTGCGAAATTTGGCAGGAATCTGTGTACTAGAAGTGGCAGTTTGAAGATTTAAATAAATTTGAAGATTACACTTCCAACCAACAATGGCTGACTTTGTTGCTTCTGAAATTTAAGCAGGGATAATCTTTTTTGATCATATATATATATATATATATATATATATATATATATATATATATATATATATATATGTGGCCCACCATATATATATGTATATATATATATATATATATATATATATATATATATATATATATATATATATATATATATATATATATATATATATATATATATATATATATATATATATATATATATATATATATATATATATATATATATTATATTTACAAGGAAGTTTAACACATTCGTGGTAAAAGAAAGTCGGGTGTTGGGTAAAACATATTGAAACCTCCATTTTTAAAAGCGGTAAAACAATTGGTTGGTCGTAGCATTTGGATGATTGTCTGATTTCTCTTCGTGCTTCATCCACGTACAGCTTTGCTTACCTTGTTGTCGACCATTCCCATTCACTGGCCTCTATGGCGCGACCTCCATTATTACGAATATACCAAGGAACATTAACAGTATTACTCAGTGCTTTGTTTTAGGATCTTTTGAAAATGTTCAGGTGAGTTGTTTTAATATAACCCCCAGTTGAATTCCATACATTATTATAAGCTTTAATATTTGCTTTTAAAATGTTACGGGCTTTTTCTTTTCTTTGCTATTTTATTTGTTTTACTCACTTTATTGTGTCTAGAAATTTTGCTTAATTCAAAATTATTTCTCGTATTTCCAAATTTTACAAAACCTTTTCGAATGTAGCTGTATTCACATTGCAAATTGATGCCATTAACTTGAATGTTCGATAAAACCAATTTAACAGCTGGAACTTGCTGTTTTTCACCAACTAAAATTTATTTTAATTAGTAAATTAAAGTTGAAAGTCTAACTGGATGTTTAGGTAATGTTCTTAAAAGCAGCTGCCTTATTATCCAAATGAAACTAGGTCATTTCTTCGCCGTCTTGATATAGCTTGGTTTGGAGCTAGAAGGATTAACTCATATTATAACTTCTATTTACTGTGGTGGTTTAGACAATAATTTAGCTTAATATAAGTTTAATATAGCGAATCAAGTCAACGAAATTCGGTTCATTATTCTATAATTGGTTTGGACTGAAATTTAACCGTGCTTGTTATAACGTGGTACCGATGTCTAATGGAAACACATGTTTTGTCACTATTTTGTCAATATTGTCAATTTTTTCCAGAACCTTCCACGAGGGAGATATCGGAGTTTTATCCAATTCGATTTAAAAATCGCAATCATTCAAATTGGTCGGTTTCCAGAACCGAAATATTTTGGTCCCATCGAGCGACCTCTTACTCCTCTATTATGGTTCTCACATGCGATTCTCTAGGCGACCTGAACTCACCGTAATCGGACTTAGGTAATATGGTTTTCGCAGTGAGTAAGTGAGTACACTTGCGATTTGCTTGGTGACTTCAAATCACTGAGGCAGCCATTTAAAACAAATTCCAACTACCCATATCGCCCCTACCCATTGCCTCTGGAATATGATTTTTCACATATCTCAGTATATCAAACTATTTACTTAAACTAATGTCAAAATTTAGAAATTTTGTATTACATAACGACTCTGCTGACAACAAAAAACATACTTATAGGAACTATATGAATTCACGTACGGCGTCACGTTCCTCGACCCAAAGGCGGTAAAGTGAAAATCATAATAGAAATGTTAAATTAATTTCCTGAAATCAATCACTCGCCTCAATCGTTCCCTATGGAAGTACTCTGGCTTTCCCTGGAATTGGAAAAAATACAGTCATAGCAGTTTGCCTATTAATTTTATATTTTTCTCTTCACTTATTGTTGTTAAATTTTTACTCGTGAAATTAGAGAACAGATTTGTAAATATTATTTTTAAATTTTGAAAAACGTTCAGGTTATCCCCAATGCAAAAATCTTTCCCTTATGACTTTTGCCTTTTACAATAGAAGATTATAAAAAGATCAAATTTGAACATACATCATTATTATTTATTTCTATACAAAATTTTGACATATTAATCTTTAACCTATACCAAGTTTTCCTAAAATTAATTATTTAAACATTACCTCTATTAAATCTCAAATAATTTTAAAACCTTATATATTACGCAACAAAAAGGTGTTGTTAGCCAGAATTACATATTTTGATACATATCAAGACGTCGTATTGATTTAGATATCGTTCCACTTCAATCATAATAAATAATTTGAACCAAATTCAAAACGTGGCTAACTTCATTGTATTTTTCTTAAGGCAAAAGTTAAAAGTTTGATAATTATTCCCATAAGAGGCTCTCAAAATATTTTTCAGTTTTCTATTGGGGATGTGCTGTTTATTTTGAAAAGGCACAAAATGATTTTATCGTAAGAAACTAAAATAATTGAGTAACATTGAGTAATAATGAAACAATGGCCAATTGTATTGTATGATTTAAGTCTATTTGAGTCATGTGATTTCCTAATATTTTTAATAACTTTAATTAGTTCAAAATAGGATTCAAGAAAACCCATACAACTGACTAACTTGTAATATAGCCGTGATCTGGTAAGCCAGTTAGTCGTCTTCGCAACCTAATGTTCTACTAGATTTAACAATGTGCACCAATATAGTTTTTAATAACATTTCGGTGATATAACATGAGCCTCGAAACATTCAAGTATCGTAATTATCATAGTGCCAGCGGTTGAATATCGACATATTCAGACTTTGCAAAGGTAGACACATGTTACTACCAGTGCTGTTGAATTTGACGCTTTGACGACAAAGATTTGAAATATTTTTGGAGCTATGGAGCACTTCACGTTATAAATTGGCGCAACAAAATATAAAAGTTTTGTAATTTAAGTTTTATAACCGCTTTTTTCGATGCCCTTTTAGTATTTTTAACGAAACCAAATTACCTAACAAACAACAAAAAAATATATGTGGATGCGTGTATACAAACCAAAATAAATTTTGGTTTTACAAACTGTTGCATGAAACAAATGTTGCACGAACAAACAAAATACTTAAAGTGGCTCAATTATACGATATATATAACTCAACCATGTAAGGTTTAATGGTAAATAAAACATTCAGTATTATTATTTTGTTAATTTTTCTCAATGTACAGGGTGAACCATAAGTCACTGAACATTGAATTTTTGATATAATTTGTTTATTTTTGATTGAAAATGAATAATTTTGATAACAAGTGTAAAAAAATTAAATTTTAAAAATAATATCTGTTAGATGCCTGCCATCAGCCTCTTCGTTAGCTGCTGCTCTTTGCTGTATATGGTCCATAACTGAAGCAAAAACTGGTTGATCAATCGCAATAATTTCATGTATTATAATGTCTTGTAGTTGTTGCAGTCCTTGCGGTTTATTATCGTATACACGATCTTTCAAAAATCTCTACAAAAAGAAATCTGGTGGTGTTAAGTCGGGTGATCGTGATGACCAATTAACATCTCCAAATCGTGAAACGATACGGTTACCAAAAATTGTTCGCAGCAAATTTATTGTTTCCCTTGCAGTACGGGACGTAGCTCCGTCTTGTTGAAACCACATTTCTTGTGTATTATCAAGTTCAGGAAACAAGAAATTTTCTAACATAGCCCTGTAACGCTCACCACTTTCAGTCAATGCATTGCCATCTCCGTCTTGGAAGACGTACGGGCTATAGATCTTGTTGCTGATATTCCGCACCAAACTGTGACTCTAAGTGGATGCAATGGACGCTGTTGAAACATTCTTGGGTTTTCAGTGCCCCAGATTCTACAATTTTGCTTATTAAATAACCACTTAAATGAAAATGCGCTTCATCGGTCATTATAATTTTTTTCATAAAATCAGGATCATCCGTTAATAATTCGGTCAAATTTGCACAAAATCTTAAACGGGTTGCATAGTCATGTGGCGAAATTGCATGTACCATTTGTAATTTGTACGGAAAAAGCAATAATTTTTTTTTCATTATTCTACGCAGTGAAGTTCTGGACATTTGACGCTGAGTGGCACGTCTACGAGTCGATGTTTCAGGGTTCTCATTTACGCTCTCCCGAACTCGTTCGCTATTATCTTGGCTTCGTGCTTCAAGCGGTCTTCTACTCCGAGATAAGTTACTAATAGATCCCGATGACTGAAAACGAGCGACTAGATTGCGTACTTGATTTTGTGATGGTGCATTTCTGGTGTTAAAAAAATTTCGAAATTTTCTTTGGGTTTGAATTATATAATTTTGACTAGCAAAATAAAATTCAACAATTTTTTCTCGTTCTTCCTTCGTATACATGGCTACTAAATCTCCCAAACCTTGTTAAGATACTGAAAAATAAAAAGATAATACTGAAAAATAAAAAGAGGAAGAAAATACAAAATAAAAAGTTATATCAAAAATACATACAATGTTCAGTGACGTATGGCCCACCCTTTATATAACGGGTGATTTTTTAAGAGCTTGAGAACTTTTTTTTAAAAAAAAACGCATAAAATTTGCAAAATCTCATCGGTTCTTTATTTGAAACGTTAGATTGGTCCATGACATTTACTTTTTGAAGATAATTTCATTTAAATGTTGACCGCGGCTGCGTCTTAGGTGGTCCATTCGGAAAGTCCAGTTTTGGGCAACTTTTTCGAGCATTTCGGCCGGAATAGCCCGAATTTCTTCGGAAATGTTGTCTTCCAAAACTGGAATAGTTGCTGGCTTATTTCTGTAGACTTTAGACTTGACGTAGCCCCACAAAAAATAGTCTAAAGGCGTCAAATCGCATGATCTTGGTGCCCAACTTACCGGGCCATTTCTTGAGATGAATTGTTCTCCGAAGTTTTCCCTCAAAATGGCCATAGAATCGCGAGCTGTGTGGCATGTAGCGCCATCTTGTTGAAACCACATGTCAACTAAGTTCAGTTCTTCCATTTTTGGCAACAAAAAGTTTGTTAGCATCGAACGATAGCGATCGCCATTCACCGTAACGTTGCGTCCAACAGCATCTTTGAAAAAATACGGTCCAATGATTCCACCAGCGTACAAACCACACCAAACAGTGCATTTTTCGGGATGCATGGGCAGTTCTTGAACGGCTTCTGGTTGCTCTTCACTCCAAATGCGGCAATTTTGCTTATTTACGTAGCCATTCAACCAGAAATGAGCCTCATCGCTGAACAAAATTTGTCGATAAAAAAGCGGATTTTCTGCCAACTTTTCTAGGGCCCATTCACTGAAAATTCGACGTTGTGGCAGATCGTTCGGCTTCAGTTCTTGCAGGAGCTGTATTTTATACGGTTTTACACCAAGATCTTTGCGTAAAATCTTCCATGTCGTCGAATAACACAAACCCAATTGCTGCGAACGGCGACGAATCGACATTTCACGGTCTTCAGCAACACTCTCAGAAACAGACGCAATATTCTCTTCTGTACGCACTGTACGCATTCGTGTGGTTGGTTTAATGTCCAATAAAGTAAACTGAGTGCGAAACTTGGTCACAATCGCATTAATTGTTTGCTCACTTGGTCGATTATGTAGACCATAAATCGGACGTAAATCGCGAAACACTTTTCGAACCGAACACTGATTTTTGTAATATAATTCAATTATTTGCAAGCGTTGCTCGTTAGTAAGTCTATTCATTATGAAATGTCAAAGCATACTGAGCATCTTTCTCTTTGACACCTTGTCTGAAATCCCGCGTGATCTGTCAAATACTAATGGATGAAAATCCTAACCACAAAAAAATCACCCTTTATAAGCCGTTTATTTTGAAGGTGGTTTTAGTTCATTTTACAAAAACAAATTGTTAATGGTAACAATAATCATAAGTATTTTCATATTTTATAAAATGTATTGCACTATGTAATCCAACATGTTATGTTAGTGTAACACATGTTATAAAATATAAATAGAATTATAAGAATTGCGAGTATTGTTACCATTAAGAATTTTCTTTTGTAAAATGGAGTTAAACTACTTTACCTTAGATTAGTAGAACATCTGTGGATATGCATTACTCGCTGAATTGGAAAAACTTTAAAAATTCGATTCACGAGCCTTGTTCATCATATCGAGATAAGGCTTACTAATTTAAATAGCCCAATGTATCCCCTTTCGAACGTATATAGTCACTATGCGAGCCAATCTCTGAGATTTTTGCTAATTGGCTTAGTGCAGTAGAACATCTGTGGATATGCATTACTCGCTGAATTGGAAAGACTTTAAAAATTCGATTCACGAGCTTTGTTCATCATATTGAGATAAGGCTTACTAATTTAAATAGCCCAATGTATCCCCTTTCGAACGTGTATAGTCACTATCCGAGCCAATCTCTGAGATTTTTGCTATTTGGCTTAGTGCAGTAGAGCATCTGTCGATATGCATTACTCGCTGAATTGGAAAGAATTTAAAAATTCGATTCACAAGCCTTGTTCATCATATCGAGATAAGGCTTACTAATTTAAATAGATCAATGTATCCCCTTTTGAACGTATATAGTCACTATGCGAGCCAATCTCTGAGATTTTTGCTATTTGGCTTAGAGCAGTAGAACATCTGTGGATAAGCATTACTCGCTGAATTGGAAAAACTTTAAAAATTCGATTCACGAGCCTTGTTCATCATATCGAGATAAGGCTTACTAATTTAAATAGCCCAATGTATCCCCTTTCGAACGTATATAGTCACTATGCGAGCCAATCTCTGAGATTTTTGCTAATTGGCTTAGTGCAGTAGAACATCTGTGGATAAGCATTACTCGCTGAATTGGAAAAACTTTAAAAATTCGATTCACGAGCTTTGTTCATCATATCGAGATAAGGCTTACTCATTTAAATAGATCAATGTATCCCCTTTTGAACGTATATAGTCACTATGCGAGCCAATCTCTGAGATTTTTGCTATTTGGCTTAGAGCAGTAGAACATTTGTGGATAAGCATTACTCGCTGAATTGGAAAAACTTTAAAAATTCGATTCACGAGCCTTGTTCATCATATCAAAATAAGGCTTACTAATTTAAATAGATCAATGTATCCCCTTTTGAACGTATATAGTCACTATGCGAGCCAATCTCTGAGATTTTTGCTATTTGGCTTAGAGCAGTAGAACATCTGTGGATAAGCATTACTCGCTGAATTGGAAAAACTTTAAAAATTCGATTCACGAGCCGTGTTCATCATATCGAGATAAGGCTTACCAATTTAAATAGCCCAATGTATCCCCTTTCGAACGTATATAGTCACTATGCGAGCCAATCTCTGAGATTTTTGCTAATTGGCTTAGTGCAGTAGAACATCTGTGGAAATGCATTACTCGCTGAATTGGAAAGACTTTAAAAATTCGATTCACGAGCCTTGTTCATAATATCGAGATAAGGCTTACTCATTTAAATAGCCCAATGTATCCCCTTTTGAACGTATTTAGTCACTATGCGAGCCAATCTCCGAGATTTTTGCTATTTGGCTTAGTGCAGTAGAATATCTGTGGATATGCATTACTCGCTGAATTGGAAAAACTTTAAAAATTCGATTCACGAGCCTTGTTCATCATATCGAGATAAGGCTTACTAATTTAAATAGCCCAATGTATCCCCTTTCGAACGTATATAGTCACTATGCGAGCCAATCTCTGAGATTTTTGCTAATTGGCTTAGTGCAGTAGAACATCTGTGGATATGCATTACTCGCTGAATTGGAAAGACTTTAAAAATTCGATTCACGAGCTTTGTTCATCATATTGAGATAAGGCTTACTAATTTAAATAGCCCAATATATCCCCTTTCGAACGTGTATAGTCACTATCCGAGCCAATCTCTGAGATTTTTGCTATTTGGCTTAGTGCAGTAGAGCATCTGTCGATATGCATTACTCGCTGAATTGGAAAGACTTTAAAAATTCGATTCACAAGCCTTGTTCATCATATCGAGATAAGTCTTACTAATTTAAATAGATCAATGTATCCTCTTTTGAACGTATATAGTCACTATGCGAGCCAATCTCTGAGATTTTTGCTATTTGGCTTAGAGCAGTAGAACATCTGTGGATAAGCATTACTCGCTGAATTGGAAAAACTTTAAAAATTCGATTCACGAGCCTTGTTCATCATATCGAGATAAGGCTTACCAATTTAAGTAGCTCAATGTATCCTCTTTCGAACGTATATAGTCACTATGCGAGCCAATCTCTGAGATTTTTGCTAATTGGCTTAGTGCAGTAGAACATCTGTGGAAATGCATTACTCGCTGAATTGGAAAGACTTTAAAAATTCGATTCACGAGCCTTGTTCATAATATCGAGATAAGGCTTACTCATTTAAATAGCCCAATGTATCCCCTTTTGAACGTATATAGTCACTATGCGAGCCAATCTCCGAGATTTTTGCTATTTGGCTTAGTGCAGTAGAATATCTGTCGATATGCATTACTCGCTGAATTGGAAAAACTTTAAAAATTCGATTCACGAGCCTTGTTCATCATATCGAGATAAGGCTTACTAATTTAAATAGCCCAATGTATCCCCTTTCGAACGTATATAGTCACTATGCGAGCCAATCTCTGAGATTTTTGCTAATTGGCTTAGTGCAGTAGAACATCTGTGGATAAGCATTACTCGCTGAATTGGAAAAACTTTAAAAATTCGATTCACGAGCTTTGTTCATCATATCGAGATAAGGCTTACTCATTTAAATAGATCAATGTATCCCCTTTTGAACGTATATAGTCACTATGCGAGCCAATCTCTGAGATTTTTGCTATTTGGCTTAGAGCAGTAGAACATTTGTGGATAAGCATTACTCGCTGAATTGGAAAAACTTTAAAAATTCGATTCACGAGCCTTGTTCATCATATCAAAATAAGGCTTACTAATTTAAATAGATCAATGTATCCCCTTTTGAACGTATATAGTCACTATGCGAGCCAATCTCTGAGATTTTTGCTATTTGGCTTAGAGCAGTAGAACATCTGTGGATAAGCATTACTCGCTGAATTGGAAAAACTTTAAAAATTCGATTCACGAGCCGTGTTCATCATATCGAGATAAGGCTTACCAATTTAAATAGCCCAATGTATCCCCTTTCGAACGTATATAGTCACTATGCGAGCCAATCTCTGAGATTTTTGCTAATTGGCTTAGTGCAGTAGAACATCTGTGGAAATGCATTACTCGCTGAATTGGAAAGACTTTAAAAATTCGATTCACGAGCCTTGTTCATAATATCGAGATAAGGCTTACTCATTTAAATAGCCCAATGTATCCTCTTTTGAACGTATTTAGTCACTATGCGAGCCAATCTCCGAGATTTTTGCTATTTGGCTTAGTGCAGTAGAATATCTGTGGATATGCATTACTCGCTGAATTGGAAAAACTTTAAAAATTCGATTCACGAGCCTTGTTCATCATATCGAGATAAGGCTTACTAATTTAAATAGCCCAATGTATCCCCTTTCGAACGTATATAGTCACTATGCGAGCCAATCTCTGAGATTTTTGCTAATTGGCTTAGTGCAGTAGAACATCTGTGGATATGCATTACTCGCTGAATTGGAAAGACTTTAAAAATTCGATTCACGAGCTTTGTTCATCATATTGAGATAAGGCTTACTAATTTAAATAGCCCAATATATCCCCTTTCGAACGTGTATAGTCACTATCCGAGCCAATCTCTGAGATTTTTGCTATTTGGCTTAGTGCAGTAGAGCATCTGTCGATATGCATTACTCGCTGAATTGGAAAGACTTTAAAAATTCGATTCACAAGCCTTGTTCATCATATCGAGATAAGTCTTACTAATTTAAATAGATCAATGTATCCTCTTTTGAACGTATATAGTCACTATGCGAGCCAATCTCTGAGATTTTTGCTATTTGGCTTAGAGCAGTAGAACATCTGTGGATAAGCATTACTCGCTGAATTGGAAAAACTTTAAAAATTCGATTCACGAGCCTTGTTCATCATATCGAGATAAGGCTTACCAATTTAAGTAGCTCAATGTATCCTCTTTCGAACGTATATAGTCACTATGCGAGCCAATCTCTGAGATTTTTGCTAATTGGCTTAGTGCAGTAGAACATCTGTGGAAATGCATTACTCGCTGAATTGGAAAGACTTTAAAAATTCGATTCACGAGCCTTGTTCATAATATCGAGATAAGGCTTACTCATTTAAATAGCCCAATGTATCCCCTTTTGAACGTATATAGTCACTATGCGAGCCAATCTCCGAGATTTTTGCTATTTGGCTTAGTGCAGTAGAATATCTGTCGATATGCATTACTCGCTGAATTGGAAAAACTTTAAAAATTCGATTCACGAGCCTTGCTCATCATATCGAGATAAGGCTTACTAATTTAAATAGCCCAATGTATCCCCTTTCGAACGTATATAGTCACTATGCGAGCCAATCTCTGAGATTTTTGCTAATTGGCTTAGTGCAGTAGAACATCTGTGGATATGCATTACTCGCTGAATTGGAAAGACTTTAAAAATTCGATTCACGAGCTTTGTTCATCATATTGAGATAAGGTTTACTAATTTAAATAGCCCAATATATCCCCTTTCGAACGTGTATAGTCACTATCCGAGCCAATCTCTGAGATTTTTGCTATTTGGCTTAGTGCAGTAGAGCATCTGTCGATATGCATTACTCGCTGAATTGGAAAGACTTTAAAAATTCGATTCACAAGCCTTGTTCATCATATCGAGATAAGGCTTACTAATTTAAATAGATCAATGTATCCCCTTTTGAACGTATATAGTCACTATGCGAGCCAATCTCTGAGATTTTTGCTATTTGGCTTAGAGCGGTAGAACATCTGTGGATAAGCATTACTCGCTGAATTGGAAAAACTTTAAAAATTCGATTCACGAGCCTTGTTCATCATATCGAGATAAGGCTTACCAATTTAAATAGCCCAATGTATCCCCTTTCGAACGTATATAGTCACGACTGTATCATTTTATACAGTTTGGTATGTGATATATTTATTTACTTTAAAATATATAATATTGTGCGTATTACATTTTTTAATTTAAAACAATGTCTTTTATTTGATGAATATTTATTATAATAATTGTTTCGAATTATTTTAATTTAAAATAAATATACTGTTAAAATTGTTAAAATAAATACACTTCCATAAATTTTTGTCCAAGAAATAAAATTGTGTCCAAAAACTTCACAAAGAACACTCGCATAAATTTTTGTCCAAGAACTTCACACCGGTAATTATTTGTATGTTAATTGATCTTGTTTTGGGTTCTAATTTCGGTTTTGGTTCGATTTTCGATTTGGGTTCTGCTAGCTTTAGATTAAATGACGTGAAGTTTGGTCAAGAACTAGTGGAGCCCAAAATTTTTTAATGAAGATTTTGATTAAGCTATAATGAGCCTAAAATTATTTGTATCTTAATTGATCTTGTTTTGGGTTCTATTATCGGTTTTGGTCCGATTTTCGATTTGGGTTCTGCTAGCTTTAGATTAAATGACCTGAAGTTTGGTCAAGAACTGGTGGAGTTCAAAATTTTTTAATGAAGCTTTTGATTAAGCCATAATGAACCTAAAATTATTTGTATGTTAATTGATCTTGTTTTGGGTTCTAATTTCGGTTTTGGTCCGATTTTCGATTTGGGTTCTGCTAGCTTTAGATTAAATGACCTGAAGTTTGGTCAAGAACTAGTGGAGCCCAAAATTTTTTAATGAAGCTTTTGAAGGCCATAATGAACCTTAAATTATTTGTATGTTAATTGATCATGTTTTGGGTTCTAATTTCGGTTTTGGTCCGATTTTCGATTTGGGTTCTGCTAGCTTTAGATAGGTCAATAGGTCATTTAACCTGAAGTTTGGTCAAGAACTAGTGGAGTCCCAAATTTTTTAATGGGGTATTTGATTAGGCCATAATGTGCCTAAAATTATTTATTATGTTAATTGATCTTGTTTTGGGTTCCAATTTCGGTTTTGGTCCCATTTAGGTTCTGCTAGCTCTGAAATGATAAAGCCTTATGCCTTTCTAGAATGAGTAGATTAATACAATTTACATAGGGCATTTAATTAGCCTAAAACTAACCTTTAATTTTCCAATTGTTTTTAAAATGTTTTTCTGTTCTGCTAACTTTTTCTAAAGCTAGCAGGACCCATCGTTTTTGTTGGAAGGGGCCAAGCCCAAAATTGTTTAGTAGAGCATTTAATTAGCCTATTATTAGCCTATAATTATTCGTACTATCTTGTAATGTTCTGCTGTATGGGTTTTGCTAGCTTAAGGGACGTAAAATGACTCAGAAAAAATATTAAGAGGAAACTTAAAGAAGGACAGGATCACTAGTTTTATTATGTAAAAACGTTGAAATGATGTCACAGCGCGAGTATTTTGGCCAACGACTGTATTTCTTTGAGCTCTAGAATATATACTACTGTGGGCAAAAAATAGTAAGACATTTTAATTTAAATTTCGCGCGGAAAATCATTCGTCGAAATATTTTTTTTTGCTATGTTGGTATGACTGTCAGTGACATATGTGCCAAATGTTACATCAAAATAATCATTAGTGTTTAGTATACGCTTGTCTTTCTGAAGTACAAAACGTGCATTCGGCGATTTTTTACAATGAGTGAAATTATTCAAAAAAGAAGTTCCATTACATTTTGTGTGCTGAATCAATTTTGTGGTGCCGAAACGTTCAGAATGTTCAAAAGGCCTTTGGAGATAATTGTATGTCGCGAGCAATGGTTTTTGATTAGTACAAATTGTTCAAAGAGGGTCGAGAACGTGTTGACGACGAACCACGTCTAGGACAGCCATCAACATCAACTGAAGATCAACACGTTAATAAAAGGAATCAAGGAATTGGTGCTCGAGAATCGACGATTAACAGTCAGAGACCTTACTGGCATCGTTGAAATATCGGAAGGATCAGTGAAAACGATTGGTTCCAAAATCACTCAATTTTTTTTTAAAAACAGCGTCCGTTGACGTCTGTGAAACAATGCTTTCCGACTATCAGGATGTCATGAAACGCATTATAACAAGTGATGAGTCTTGGATCTATGCTTACGACCCGGAAACAGACGACCAATCGGCCGAATATCGTGCCAAAGGTGAGCTGAAGCCGAAAAAAACACGTTAAAGCAAGTCAAAAATCAAGGTGATGTTGACAGTTTTCTTCGATTATCGAGGTGTGGTGCACTCCAAATTCCTTCCGACCGGCCAAACTGTCAACAAGGAATACTATTTGAGTATTACGCGTCGTTTGCGCGAATTATGGGTCGACAACTCTTGGTTTTCAAACCACGATAATGCACCTTCTCATACTGCATTGATTTTACGTGATTTTTTCGCCAACAATTCCACCCATGTCGTTCCGCAACTACCGTATTCGCCTGATTTAGCTCCGTGTGACTTCTGGCTGTTCAGCAAACTCAAACGACCGCTCCGGGGAAACCGTTTTGAGTCAATTGAAGACATTAAACGTGAATCGCTACGCGCATTGGAGGCCATTCCAGAAATTGACTTTAACAACTGTTTCGAGGATTGGAAAAAACGTTGGCACAAGTGTATTGAGGCCGAGGGGGATTACTATGAGGGGGACGAATTAGATTTGGAGAAATAAATAAAGAATTGTAAAATTATGACCAAAGTCTTACTGTTTTTTGCCCACAGTATTATACAGATTATTTTACTACATTCCATTTTATCAAATTATGAAACCACTGTTTACACAGATGTCTTTTGATTTATGTAGAACAAATAATCGTTGAAGCTTAGTACTACACTCATTCCAAATATTACTTATGGCCGACCCCTTGATCGATCACTTGATCGATGACACAGTCATCGATGAATGTCTGGATCGATGACATAAAAACGAATCGATGATTAAAGGTCACTTGTTTTAATTATAAGAATCGGCTTTACTGGAATATATCGATCATATGATTTTTGGAGAAATAATTAATATAATAATAATAATTAGGAATACTTTCGTCCGACATCATAGTTCCAAACTCATATTAGTCTCCTAATACCACAAATGCCAATATGTTCCAAAGGCCTCACATGTTCCAGGTGCCAAACAGACGTTGAAATACATCAATCAATATGTATGGATGGTTATATGGCTAAAAGGTACCGGTGTGAAGTTCTTGGACAAAAG
The DNA here is from genome assembly GCA_963691935.1 of Nephrotoma guestfalica. Classification (NCBI taxonomy): domain Eukaryota; kingdom Metazoa; phylum Arthropoda; class Insecta; order Diptera; family Tipulidae; genus Nephrotoma; species Nephrotoma guestfalica. The sequence goes on from OY829913.1 coordinate 180,483,083, forward strand.
TTTTTGGACAAAAATTTATGCGAGTGTTCTTTGTGAAGTTTTTGGACACAATTTTATTTCTTGGACAAAAATTAATGGAAGTGTGCAATTTTAACAGTGTATTTATTTTATATTAAAATAATTCGAAACAATTATTATAATAAATATTCATCAAAATAAAAGAAATTGTTTTAAATTAAAAAATGTAATATGTTCATTATTATATATTTTAAAGTAAATAAATATATCACATATCATACTGTATAAAATGCAACACTCGTGAGTATATACGTTCGAAAGGGGATTCATTTAGCTATTTAAATTAGTAAGCCTTATCTCGATATGATGATCAAGGCTCGTGAATCGAATTTTTAAAATTTTTCCAATTCAGCGAGTAATGCATATCCACAGATGTTCTACTGCACTAAGCCAAATAGCAAATATCTCAGAGATTGGCTCGCATAGTGACTATATACGTTCGAAAGAAGATACATTGATCTATTTAAATTAGTAACCCTCATCTCGATATGATGAACAAGGCTCGTGAAACGAATTTTTAAAGTTTTTCCAATTCAGCGAGTAATGCATATCCACAGATGTTCTACTGCACTAAGCCAAATAGCAAAAATCTCAGAGATTGGCTCGCATAGTGACTATATACGTTCGAAAGAGGATACATTGAGCTACTTAAATTGGTAAGCCTTATCTCGATATGATGAACTAGGCTCGTGAATCGAATTTTTAAAATTTTTCCAATTCAGCGAGTAATGCATATCCACAGATGTTCTACTGCACTAAGCCAAATAGCAAAAATCTCAGAGATTGGCTCGCATAGTGACTATATACGTTCGAAAGAGGATACATTGAGCTACTTAAATTAGTAAGCCTTATCTCTATATGATGAACAAGGCTCGTGAATCGAATTTTTAAAGTTTTTCCAATTCAGCGAGTAATGCATATCCACAGATGTTCTACTGCACTAAGTCAAATAGCAAAAGTCTCAGAGATTGGCTCGCATAGTGACTATATACGTTCGAAAGGGGATACATTGAGCTACTTAAATTAGTAAGCCTCATCTCGATATGATGAACAAGGCTCGTGAAACGAATTTTTAAAGTTTTTCCAATTCAGCGAGTAATGCATATCCACAGATGTTCTACTGCACTAAGCCAAATAGCAAATATCTCAGAGATTGGCTCGCATAGTGACTATATACGTTCGAAGGAAGATACATTGAGCTACTTAAATTAGTAACCCTCATCTCGATATGATGAACAAGGCTCGTGAAACGAATTTTTAAAGTTTTTCCAATTCAGCGAGTAATGCATATCCACAGATGTTCTACTGCACTAAGCCAAATAGCAAAAATCTCAGAGATTGGCTCGGATAGTGACTATATACGTTCGAAAGGGGATACATTGAGCTACTTAAATTAGTAAGCCTTATCTCGATATGATGAACAAGGCTCGTGAATCGAATTTTTAAAGTTTTTCCGATTCAGCGAGTAATGCATATCCACAGATGTTCTACTGCACTAAGCCAAATAACAAAAATCTCAGAGATTGGCTCGCATAGTGACTATAAACGTTCGAAAGAGGATACATTGAGCTACTTAAATTAGTAAGCCTTATCTCGATATGATGAACAAGGCTCGTGAATCGAATTTTTAAAGTTTTTCCAATTCAGCGAGTAATGCATATCCACAGATGTTCTACTGCACTAAGCCAAATAGCAAAAATCTCAGAGATTGGCTCGCATAGTGACTATATACGTTCGAAAGGGGATACATTGAGCTACTAAAATTAGTAAGCCTTATCTCGAAATGATGAACAAGGCTCGTGAATCGAATTTTTAAAGTTTTTCCAATTCAGCGAGTAATGCATATCCACAGATGTTCTACTGCACTAAGCCAAATAGCAAAAAATCTCAGAGATTGGCTCGCATAGTGACTATATACGTTCGAAAGGGGATACATTGAGTTATTTAAATTAGTAAGCGAGAGATTTTTGCTATTTGGCTTAGTGCAGTAGAACATCTGTGAATATGCATTACTCACTTTATTGGAAAAACTTTAAAAATTCGTTTCACGAGCCTAGTTCATCATATCGAGATAAGGCTTACTAATTTAAGTAGCTCAATGTATCCCCTTTCGAACGTATATAGTCACTTTGCGAGCCAATCTCTGAGACTTTTGCTATTTGGCTTAGTGCAGTAGAACATCTGTGGATATGCATTACTCGCTGTATTGGAAAAACTTTAAAAATTCGATTCACGAGCCCAGTTCATCATATTGAGATAAGGTTTACTAATTTAAGTAGCTCAATGTATCCCCTTTCGAAAGTATATAGTCACTATGTGAGCCAATTTCTGAGATTTTTGCTATTTGGCTTAGTGCAGTAGAACATCTGTGGATATGCATTACTCGCTGAATTGGAAAAACTTTAAAAATTCGTTTCACGAGCCTTGTTCATCATATCGAGATGAGGGTTACTAATTTAAGTAGCTCAATGTATCCCCTTTCGAACGTATATAGTCACTATGCGAGCCAATCTCTGAGATTTTTGCTATTTGGCTTAGTGCAGTAGAACATCTGTGGATATGCATTACTCGCTGAATTGGAAAAACTTTAAAAATTCGATTCACGAGCCTTGTTCATCATATCGAGATAAGGCTTACTAATTTAAGTAGCTAAATGTAGCCCCTTTCGAACGTATATAGTCACTATGCGAGCCAATCTCTGAGATTTTTGCTATTTGGCTTAGTGCAGTAGAACATCTGTGGATATGCATTACTCGCTGAATTGGAAAAATTTTAAAAATTCGATTCACGAGCCTTGATCATCGTCTTGAGATAAGGCTTACTAATTTAAATAGCTCAATGTATCCACTTTCGAACGTATATAGTCACGAGTGTATCATTTTATACAGTATGATATGTGATATATTTATTTACTTTAAAATATATAATAATGAACATATTACATTTTTTAATTTAAAACAATTTCTTTTATTTGATGATTATTTATTATAATAATTATCTCGAATTATTTTAATATAAAATAAATACACTGTTAAAATTGCACACTTCCATAAATTTTTGTCCAAGAAATAAAATTGTGTCCAAAAACTTCACAAAGAACACTCGCATAAATTTTTGTCCAAAAACTTTTGTCCAAGAACTTCACACCGGTCTAAAAGGTACGATTTACATTGGTTGCAATATCTTCAACACTTTTTGTTTAATGTGGTAATATTAGATAAATGTTCCTTAAAAAGTTAATTTCATTTACGTATCATTATTTGAAGTGAATGTTATTTGATTTTGTCCGATTGAATTTTGCACGTTATTTCAAATGTTTTTAGTCTGTTATAGCAGACATTCAGTACCGCCCCATAATCAAATATTGAAGATCCGACAAATATCTGGAAAAAAAATTTATTTATTAAAAGATTTCGCACCTTAAAAGTTTTGGTATTATGTTTGATTAAATTGTTCTTGAATTTTGGGTGCTTTGCGGTTTGTCCTTATTGTGGTTGTTAAAAGCATGACTACAATAATCTAATAACGTTTGAATGCAGTCTATTAAATTTTCACGGATGAACTGAACTGTTTCCGGTCAGAGCTCCCTAGTTCAATAAGATAAGTATTGTGAGTTTTTCAAACGAAGTTCATAAATAATTGCGTGAAAGAGGCAATTTCCATGCTTCGCGGTTGAAAAGACTTTCATTTTGATTTATTTGTATATTATTTAGTATGATGTTGTTATTTTATTTGAATTTTTGGTAAATTTAAATAATGAATAGTCACTTAATCTTCGCTTCTGATTTATATAATGGGATAATTTATGTGTTTTATTGTATAAATTGGAGGCGAAGTTGACAATACATTTTTAATGAATAATATAAAGATTGTTATAAAGTATAATTTTTGAAAATCGTTGTTTGAATTAAACAATTAATTAGATTGTGATAAACTTTGTGGATAATTTAGGTGTGTCTATTTGTGCTCGAGGCTTTGCAAATCTTTCATTGTTAGCGTCTTAAAGCGGTTAGATAGGCGAATTTTGAAGATATCCTAATTTAAGACAAACTCCAGGCAAAACCGGAAATTCGGTGGTTGTGCTGTGAAGTAGTGTTCGATTTTGAAATACACAAGCTGGAAAATGAGCTTTCTATGCCAGTGCTGCTAGGATATCTTGTTATATCTTTTTCGACATTCGTATTATCGCTGATGATAATGATATAATAATTCATCTTAAAATTTATTGTTGTTCCAGGTGTGGGAAGACTAGAAGACATAATGTACCTTAACAATAATCGGTGCGAATTTTTACCGAAAAGTTTCTAACAACTAATTTTGTTAATATTTCCGATAACCGGATTTAAATTAGCTTAAGATTTTGGGTGGAGGTTTGATAATATTTTGCAAATAGTTTTGATTATATTTTAGATCAACGATTTGTGTAAAATTATGATTTCAGCTTAAAACACAGCTTCGTTAAATTTAATTTAAACTGATGGTAAGTCGTTTAAAGCCTAATATTTAGCTGAGAACTGTTAATATTTTCTGTTTTCAAATGGTATTATTGAGTGATAATGAATTGCGATTTACTAATTAATTAATTAATTATAAAATTGATGCAATAAATTAATAAGACTATTTTAAGCGCGATTTTCAATTTTTGGCTATTTAGAAGCCTAAAATACTGAATTAAGGTTTATTAGAAAGTGATCAAATATTGAAATAATGATGTTTTACTGACCAACTGGAATTTTTTATAAATTGTTGTACCTCTAAATTCTCTAGGTTTTATTTAGTTTGGTGAAATTCATACATACATCAACAGGTGTATGTAATCGGGCCAACTCTATCTCAACTAATTTACCTATCCAATCTCTCCGATTTGTTGTGTGTAAAAGGAGTATACGGTAGGCTCGGCGACATCCGGTCGTACTTCAAAATCAATCACTCAATAGTTTATACTTTTGTTTCTATTTGACTTATTTTTTTTTTCAAAACACATTTAATTTCGATTTGATTTTTCTCTAATAATTAGTTTTTAAATGACGGTGTTACGACGTCATCAATTTTCCCTCGTATATTTTAATTGTTGTTGTTGTAGTGCGTAATTGTTTTCCTTGCTTATATCGCTTAATTTAGTTGTCTATTCTTTCTAGGAAATGGGTACCACTGATTGCGTGCTGCACTATGTAAAAAAATCAATTTCATATTTTAAATTCATATTGTATTTATCAAACGTATTGATCAAACTGTTTTCCATACAAAAAGGGAATTTGAAAGTGCGATTTAATGGCTTTGCTTGTACTCGCAATAAACAAATTTTATGTTATTCCAAATTTCCAAATTGTTTTCGATCTTTGTAGAACTTCGACTAACGATTAATCATGGTAGAAGTGTCATTGGCACATTTTTCCAATTTTCTCGTATTCTGGGTTAGTGCGGTTTTTCACTTGTGAAAAATAGGATAGTTCTTAAGATGTCGCCTTTGTAACACTATAATTTTGATTTGTTTAATTTTTGTTGTCTCTTATGTTATCTCTGGCTGCAACTTGTTTTTTTTATGTCATGGTGCTTATCACTTTCTTCACTTCAAAAGCGGTTTACTCTTGCAAAAAAAAAAAATTATCTAAATAGTGTCGTAACGGCAATAAGATCATGAAATTCAATATAGTAACGCGTTAGTGTTTTCAATTAAGATTTTATAATTTTTTTACTTTGCAAAAGAAAATCTTCTATTATTCATACTATTATGATTACTATTACAAGTGGCATGTGGGGAACAGCGAAATTTAATCCCATTTTTAGGATGCAATTTAGATTATTTTTAATAAATTTTTATTTATAATAAGAGAGTACAAGTTGGATAATTTTCTTTATTTTGCGGACACTATATGCCTGAAATATCTTAATTGTTTTCATTAATTTCATTTAAATTAAATGAATTTTCAGTTGGAGGCAAATGGCAGATTGTACTTGTGTGCACAAAATTTCTTTAATTTAGTGTTATTTCACTAAATTGTTTTAAATTTCATCTATTCCACACAGCATTATGATGGTTTTTGGAATTACCGATAGCGGTGAATTTGCTATCTAAAATTAAGATCTAGAAATATTTTGTGTACCTAGTTAATTTTGGTATCTTCCCGGCTCTTGGAATTTCTTAATATTTATTTAATATTTCGGTGGTTCGGGAAGGCTTACACTAATAAATATTTATAATTATTATTAACAATCTATTTTAATCTTAAATAGGTTGTTGATTTAAAGAAACGATTAATAAAGATCGACACCCTCAGTAAAGCTTAATAACTTGCATCCTTTCTTCTACTGATTAACACTGTGTTACAATACCATATATATAGTTATATAATATTTATTAGTTATGATTACTCTAACTATTTAAATAGTTATAATGATTTCAGTAGTTTGTCTGACGAACTTTATGAGAACTATATCGACTCAGACTCATGCAATCCAATCTAATCGCTGATCCTAAGAGTTTCTGTCGCTTTATAAATTTGAAGAAAAAATCCGACGGTTACCCTTTCACTCTGAAGTATAAAGATCATTCCTCTAATGATCCTAATCCTAATCCTCATAACAAATCATTTTGAAAAACTGTATTCAAATAACCTTACTTTCCATTCAAATCGATTATGAATTCGTGGTACAAAAGATTTCCAAAGTTAAGGATGATTTTCCATCCTGTTCTGCCGGTCTACCAGCTATCCTCCTAAAAAATTGCAGTGATATTCTTACTCAGCCACTGACGGCACTTTTCCAAAAGTCACTTTCGCTTGGAATTTTTCCATATATTTGGAAAAGTCCCTTTATAGTTCCGATCCATAAGAATGGTTACAAATAAAACATCTGTAATTACAGACCATTTGCAAAATTATCTTGTACATACAAGCTGTTCGAAAGTAGTGTATATGATTCAGTGTACTTTTATTGTAAACCGTTGTTTTCTGACAATCAGCATGATTTCCTCAAAGCACGGTCTACGACCACAAACCGTATTGAATTCACTTCACAAACATTGAATATGATGGAGGCAGGGAGTGAGATTGATGTTATCTTCACCGATTTTAGCAAAACGTTTGACAGGATTTCTCATGAAGTGATTTTGTTTAAGTTTAGGGCTTTTGGCTTTCCTCCCCAAATTTTCCGTTGGGTGGACTTTTATCTTAAAGACCGTATATATCATTTGCTGTTCAGGTCATCAGTATCAGCTCATTTCTCAGCAACTTCAGGCTTTCAGGCAGCCATCTGGGGTCGATTTTTTCATTCTACTATCTACTATGTTTAATTAAAAATTCATCGATATCTATATAGACTAATGACATGAAGATTTACAAACAGATTTCAAACACCACCTACAAGAGCCTTTTACAATTCGACCTCAATAACTTCTCCGCATAGCGTACAAAGAACAACCTTGAGTTGAATGTGAGCAAATGTCAAACAATCAACTACTCTGGAAAACGCGCACAGTACATTTCTCGTGACTATTACATAAACAACGATACTGTTATCCGAGCCAGTTCTGTTCGTGATTTGGGTGTCATTTGTGACAGCGAATTGAATTTCAGACATCATAACGATCGTATTATCAATGAAGTAAACTCTATGCTCGGTTTCAACAAGTGTTGGTCGAAAGAATTCGACGATCCTTATGTTACAAAGGCTCTTTATTCAACATTCGTTCGTCCTCTGCTCGAGTATTCCAGTCAGGTGTGGTGGCATCATGAGGTTCACATAAGGAGCATTAATACCAGTTCAACGTAGATTTCTTCGCTTTGCTTTAAGCGGGCGGGCTACGGTGGGTGGATATGTTCAACCTGCCGCCATACCAAAATCGTCTCAAACTAATCGATTAGTAAGAACTAAATACTTAGTAGGCGCCGAGTTATTACGTCTGCAATTCATCAGTTGCTAACCGGCGATACCGACTCTCCTCCTGTTCTATTACAAAAGATCAATCTAAATGTAAATTCACGAGTTTTAAGAATGGTAATTATTTTTCGAATTGACCGTCATATAACTGATTACAGTAAGAATGAACCTATCTCTAGAATGCTGCACGAAGCTAATCAACACTGTCACTTCATACTTTTAACATGATGAAACGCACGTTAAACACTTTTTTATTTTACTAATTGTTTCGATATTTTATTTAACAATTTTTCTTGTTGTTTGTTTTTGTTTTATTTTATTTTGTTTGTTTTTTTTGTTATCGATTTAAATTTCTTTCAATCTATTTGTACTAGACTGACTCAACTAATTAATTACCAACTTTGCCGCTAATTAATTACCAAATGAGGATGGAGACTCCTCGCGCTCAGCTGGGAGGGGTAACAGGTCGTTGGGAATTATGATTATAACTATTTTCATGAACGCCTACATGGTTTAATTAGTTACTTAATTCACAGGTTGATCTAAATATTTAATTTAATTAATTATTTATGTATTAAAGTTACAGAGATGTGCTACATCTCGTTTTTAAATTTATCATCTTATACAGATTCCTGAGTGACTGGCTTATTTAATGCTAATTATAGAGTAAAGTTTAAATGGTTGTAGTATTCCCGCTAATCATCATTTCCAGTTCCAAATTATCTGTTTAACTGATTTATCTTTATTTATATAAACACTAGAAATTATTTTATTTTTATAGGTGTAATTAATTTTAACGTAAATTATGCTGTCTTGTGTAAATAAATACTTACTATTGGCTTTATTAGGTGTCTGTAACCGGGCCAAGTCTGTCATTACTAACTCACCTTTCCTATCCTTTGGTTTTGTCAAATGTGAAAAGGGTGCACGGCGGAGCCCGGCCTTCCGGGAGTTTTTACCTAATAAAGCTTGGTCGTGCACTTCCAATCAATCAATTAAGCCAATGGTAGTTATCACTTTTAACTACAATTAGTTGGTGTTCTATTCGATATTACCATCAATTTCGTGGTTTTAATGTAATGCTTGTAGTGATCGAAGAGTTAATGAGTGTATCATAAATTCGAGAACCTTTATCGGCATTTAATAACATGTATCGGATTGGACCGCTGCGATGTATGGATCTAACAAATACGTAAAAAGTTAAAAGTTTCTACATTCAAGAAGTTTATTATTGTTATTCCAGGATAACTGCCAATTCCTGGTGATGTGTTCAGCTAATGAATATGAAAAATATTTATGACAATTATTGTACTAAGAAACAATGTGAAACTAAGATTACATTCTCGTTCGATTGTCAGAGAAATATTCAGTTACCAAAGGCATCCATTCAAGTGAAATTTTCAGTCAATAATTCAACTTACACTAATTGGGTATTGCACAGCTATCCTCACAGAACTATCTAATCAAAAAAACTGTGTTCCTGATTTATTCAGAACAGGTTTGCAATGCTATATCAAAATAAGAATACCTCAATTATAGTGATGTGCTACTACTGGTTGAAACATAGTATCTCTAATACTCCGTGATTTTATTTTGCGTTATAAATATTTTTTTGTGACATCCGGTAAAAAGGTAAAACCCCAAATGTATCTATTCTCAACACTTTGCCCCTAATTAATGCAAAAACATTATTATCGGAACTATTGCCTCGGACAAAAATAGTTTAGCCAAATTTTAAGTGGTAATATATTTTTGCGATCCTGTGTATGTTTACGAAAGCATTCGCTTATACAAATTTTATTTTGAAATAAAGTAAATAAATAGTTCCGCGAAAATTTTCTACATTTCCTTTCTTGTATTATGCTACAATTTCTATAAGAAAGTTCTTATAGTAAAGAGTTGTCCAATTGAGACACAGGGAAATAAACGCAAACTAAAATTACAACTATTTATTTTTGAATCAAGATTTGTACTTTATTTTGAAGGTTTATCGATGCCATTTATGTATGAAAAATGATATCACTCAAATGTTAATCACGGCTGGATGTACAAACGTCGGTCCGTTGGCCAAAATTGTTGATGACATTTTCCAATAAAGACATTTTCCAATGGCAATGACATCATTGACAATAATTTTTTTAGTCTTGAATGGTTGCTGGACTATAAACATACACTTTGCTGTTCAACAATCTCCATGAAAAATAATCTAATGGCGTTAAATCGCATGATCTTGCAGGCCAATTCAAATTTCCGCGACACGAAATTAACCGATTATCGAAGAATCTCACGCGTCGTAGTATGGCAAGTTTATACATTCAAGTCCTTGTGCACAATTCGCAACAAACTGGTCCTAGAAATTCCCAATTCAAGTGATCGACGCGATGCTGATTGTTTCGGATTATCTGTCACAGTTTGCCTCTCCCAGGCTTTGGTGCATCCACCACAGAACGCGTAGCCTCGAATTTACGCATCAAACGACCGATGGTTGTTTCATTTGGGCGGTTAGGGCGACCAAAATATTCACGAATTGCACGAGATGGGTTTTTTTTATTTTTTTCACCATTTTTGTAGCGCTCTTGAATAACGTTAACACGGTCTTACATCGACTACGACTCCATAGCGATAAATGGCAAACATTCATCTAACAAAATGACAGAAAACAAATATAACGTCTTTGCAAAAATCTTTTTTATTTTCCTGCGTCTCTTGTTAGAAAACAATTGATGATTATGTGAAATTTTAGAACGTAGCTTTTAAAATTTTTGAACAATTTTTTAAAAGGTCGTTATTGAACCAGGTTCCTTTCTGACCAATAAACGGGTTTAAAAATCATTTATTTTTTAGTTTATTTAAAGTATTTATTGCAGTTCTCTGATTTCCGAAACAAGAAGGTTGATTGCATTTGGTAGATCTACCATTTTACAATTGGACTCATAAGGACCACCATTTGGTTAACTCTTCTTTATGTTTTCCCGCATATACAATTTTACGAATCGGGCGACGTTTGATTTGTATGTACATATATTGGGTGTGTGAATATGACTCCGCCCTCCCTCAATAAGTGTCTATAGTATTTGATGTCAGCTGTCAAACAACTACGATTTTTAGCTGCTTGGGATTTTTAAGTGCAGGGGAAACTTATCGTTTGCTTGTGGGTAAATTTCCACTCGGTTAGCATGCGCCAACGAATATAACGTGCAAATAATGGTTTCGACGATTTAAAAATGATGATTTTGGTATTAAAGCTAAAGAGAATGGAAAACCCCCCAAAAAATTGAAGATGCTGAATTGAAAAAGTTGTTGGCTGAAGATTCTTCTCAAACACGATCAGAAGGTAGCAACTTCGACTAACGTCGAAAAACCATTTGTGAAATACTACTTCAAAAACAATAAAAGAAAAAAGGTTTTTTGCATCGATAGGTTACTCGAGACGACTAATGGATTTATTATGAGAATGCCAAACGCAAAAAAATGTTAGGTGAAGCCTAGTGAAGCCTGGTTAATCGCTAGTGGGTCATATCTGGTGGGATTAGAAAAATTTGGTATATTATGAAATTTGGAATCAGGTCAAACTATCAATGGCGATGTCTACCTATGGCAAATAATACGTTATAGAGGAAAAACCACCAGAAACGAGCTATAGAGGAAAAACCACCAGAATGGGTGAATAGACAACAAATTAATTTTTCAGCACGACAATGCAAAACCACATGTTGCAAACGTTATGAAAAATTATTTAAAATGATAGAACTGTGAAGTTTTAGCCCACCCGCCGTATTCACCAGACATACATAGCTCCTTCAGATTACTACTTGTTCCGGTTGAAGTAGTCGTCTCTTTCTGAACAGCGGTTCAGTTCTCGCACAGCGATCGATAATTGGCCTCCAAATAACAGGATTTCGTCAAAGAGAATCCGTAAATTGCTTGAAAGATGGGAGAAATTTGTAGCTGCAGATAGAGCAACTTTCAATAAATAATTATTTCATTTTTAAACAAGCAATTGTGTTTTATTTTAATAAAAGAAGGTGGAGTCATATTCACACACCCAATATTTTCCTAGTAAACTTTGCGCAATTTATGGAATTGCAAATAAGTAAATCCGATACTCATAAACTTCAAAAATATAATATTTATTCTTGTAAAATTGCAAAACTTATTGAAAAAGATAAACTCGAACTAAATGTAAGCACATAAGTATAAGAGATGTTGCATTTTATTGTTTCTTTTTTCAAATGTATTGTTTTTTGTTTTGACTTGATTGTTTTCATTATTAAAATTAATCCAATAATAATAATGGCTGCGAACGATGTTTCTTCAAAAATATTTTGGAACATACAATCGATTGAATATTTTCAGTAAAAAGTCGCTATATTAAGAATAAATATAATCGAAATTTAAATAACTTCAGATAACTTTTGGAAATGCTCTCGAAAATGTTGCCAAAACAAAATCGGTATGAAAGGCGTAAGTATGTAAATAAGTTCTAAATATAAACAATAAACAACTTAACATAAAAAAATTATTTATTTATTGTATTTTATAATTAATTTGTGCCAATTCAATTGTTTATCGAAATTATTGGAATTGTTGACTATGTGAATCGATACGATTTCGGAATAATTTAGTCGATTATAAATTCCTCATGAGAATTATTACAACGTATTGTGGTAAGAAATTGTGTCAATTATTTTGTCCCGAGATATTTCAATATCAATGAAATGATTGGCATTAATAACGTAATTAGATTGATGCCGTACACCAAAATAATTTGACAACTAAAAGACGATACGAAAAGCATGACAAAAGATTTACGCATTCAAGCTTAAAGAACGTCGGCTTGCTTTACTGCATATTTTCTCTTGCAAGTAAAATGGGAGTTCGGATCCCATAATCCTACTGGTTTATGAGAAAAATGAGAGCACCTTTAGGATATACATCGTAACAGGAAAATAATACCGTACACCAATAATGTCCAGGAAGACACGAGCTAAAGGGATGGTGATGTGCTCAGGGCCGACCAAAATTGTTTTCTAATTTCATAATAAAAAACAATAATAAGTAAATAATATAAGGAAAGGAGAAGAAAATTATCTCAAACGATGTGAATAAGGAGCCGATTGACGTTAAAGAAGCCGATTGAGGTAATCAATAGCAAAAATACGGCGAGCGAGTAGTATTCAAAATCATTGTTATATCAGAAAACCGAACCCGCAAAATAGGAGACTGTCGAAACACCTAAAGAGGGGATCGGTAAATGGATCGCAGGTAGTCGTAGCCGACTTAGTACGAATCAGAATATAATTGAATACTCCTGGAATTAGAACCACAGGCAAAAGAGAAAGCGATGGTTTGCGATGCCCTCAAAGTCGGGATCTTGATTTCCCTTTCACGGGGAACTCAAAGAGTCACTTGGCAAGATTAACTCGAGGGAACAGCGGATGGCTTACATAGCGAGCACTGCAAGAAAGGCGTTGGAGCTTTTAAAGGTAGAGTGTTTGATGTTGGGTGTACTGTGGACTCATACGTAGAAGCATAAAAAAAACTGCTTTATTTGCTTCGGTTTCGATCACCACGGCGGGTTGCAAACTACCCAACGAAACAGAATCAGTTTCATTCTTAATCTGCATCCGAATAGCTGCAGGAAGTTCCACTTATCACAGCATTGAGGTGGCAAACATGGTATCAACTTTACGCAACAATTTTTATACTTCTGACTACTCACTGCTGATAACTCATAGCTATCGGAAAGGTCGAAAGCTAATGTCTAAAATCGCGGGCGGTATAGATGATAGGCGATGCAGCACAACCATCATGTTGAGGCTCCGAGCAGAGAAGTATATTTTCTGACGGCATTTTGCGAATCGAATTTCTAAACCAAACCTTCTTAGTTGGATACGTTGATGACAACGCGCATTAAATAACTGCATGAGACACAGAGGAAACCCAACGTAGGCTTAACTAAGTGATAAAGATTTAACTAAGTTAATCCACCGGGCTAAACGACCATTGCTAATCTTTGCAACGGAGATGACCAAATTCGTTATACTAACGCGGCAACCGATGCCTACAGATATACCAGTATATGTCGGGACCGACATATACACTCCAAGAGGTCAGTTAAATAACTGGAGATCCTTTTGAATATTAAACCAGCCTGCTGGAAACAGATAGGCAGTACTCACACCAAACGCGATTTACTTTATTCTCGAAAACAAAAATCGCCTTGCAGTTAAACCAAGAACACATAATGTATTTAGGGCGAATAGCAAGCACGATTCGTAAAATGTTCAATAGAAAATTTGAGAATCATCGAAGTAACATAGAGATATTAAAAATTCCCATTTAAACTAGTGAATTAATTTATAACAAAATGAATTTGAACAAATGTTTTGTTCCTAAGATAACTTTCGAGGATTTTTATTGTAACGGATAGATGTATTCGCGGATATGTATTCGCCCTTTGCTGTAAACTACTATATACGTACATATTTATTTAAGGTACCGATAATTTATATGTTCGTGCATAAAGTTACTCGCGTTTGATGTGAATACCGCCATACGGCATTCTTTGGAAAATCACTCTAAAGTAACATTAGTGCTGAGGAAGGTGATGTGAATTGTTGTAGACCAACCAGAAGCAATGCAGCCTGCAGACTGCTATCGTCAGTAGTAACTTAATGCTCCTTCTTCGTGCACAACTTAAGCCGATATACTGAAGGTAAAACAAATACAAAAAAAGGTAGCAGTATAGGGGCGACTTCTCTAAAATAGAGTCAGAGCTGGCAGTTTTAGTATATATTAGTAGGGATTAATCTCCATCGCCAGAATTTATTCAAGTGAGATAACTCTTTTTACGAAACCAGAAACATCCAAGGTATTTCAGAAGTACGGAGTGCAGCCAGAAACGAAGTTATGTTAGGCTGGCAAGAGAACTGGTAGATCAACTCGAGGAAAATGAACTGTAAAGCTAATGACAAACTAGACCGAATGGTTAGAAAGAACATTATTTTCTCACCAAATGCCTCGTGAGCCACTAGTCCTTTTACAAAAATCTGTACGAAATGAGTAAGGTAGAAAACCTTGCTTTACGGCTACCCATCACTTCATGATAACAAGCTTAATTTTTTCGAACGAACAAAAAGACAGAGTTGCTCTCATTAGCAAAATCGGTAAAGTAGGCTCTGTTATTCGGAATCCCGCTTCCTCCCTAATATAAAAAGGTCGACAAGAATGAGAGAAGAATTGTGGAGGAAAATCGGTAACGTGGTATTGTTGTTGATGGATATTGTGAAGAGTATGCTCGTCAGAAAGTCAAATGGGAATAGTGCGGCAATGTACATCGACAAAATCGTGAACATTACGAAACCATAAATGAACCAGTACCGCTATAGATAATTAAAGTAAAAATTTTAACTGATTGAAGAGAAGGAGAAAAGAGAATATTGCGAAGGCAGAATACGAGACAGCATTCTGATAAAAATAGTACCGGGGTGAAGCGCTGCCTGAAAGGAAGAACGAGTAGTTTTTAAGTGAATGCGGATCCCACACACTGTAAGAGGTCAGAAGCCCATATGTTTTAGTCCTCTGAAAACAAAAAAAGAATAAAAAACAATCGATTTTTTAATTTGAATGCATCGAATTTTGACGAGATACGTTACATTTTCACACTTTATTTGATGCCATTCATTTTCGGGGTACACATTTTCTCGTCTATCGTCGCTTTGCATTGCCGTCAGAAAACATTGCCTTAGTTTAGATTAAAATTTTTAAGTGCATATGTAATTCTTTTCATAAGTATTTTGTGATGTTTAGCAAGATCGGAAAACTGTTTATGTTTAAATTATACGATAATATCGTACTAGATCAACGTTCTTATTCAAACCGTTGGTTTTTATATTTTAGACCTAACCTTTTTTTTATAAAAATTCGATCAGAACTGATTGATGAAACCAAAGAACAGTTTTAAAATAAATTTACTGATTACAGAAATACAGATTAGTTAAGTGGTATTAACCTGTTAGCAGCAAGTGTGTTACCGTTCTACTCCCATTGTTGTGATTTTAAGAAAGGTAAATTGGTTGTAATTATTTAATATAAAGCATAAATGGGTCATGCAAAAGGGCAATCGTAATATTTCCTCAAATAAAAAATCATTTAACATAAAACAAATTTTTTTTTTATTTTATTTTTAATATTCATTTATTAAACATTCTAATAATTTTCTGTCACAAATTTTTGATCTCTAAACTCACACTCCAGAAAAATTCGCTTTCGTTCAAAATTTAATTTACATTTTTGCAATGTCTCAACAATGTTTGGTACAGTTGTTGTTTATTTTCATTTATTAAAAATATTTTAATTTGATTAACATAAACATAAAATTAAAATGAATTTGTGTAATTATTAAAAATTGTTTGTTTTATTGTCGAATCCTGTATATTATAATACTGGAATGGAAATATAAGAAAGCGATTTTGTGTCGGTTCCAATTTAAAAATAAAATAAAATCTAAACTATTTTAAAGTCATAAATAAAACTGAATTATAAAAAACTGAAACATTTAAAACCTTAATAATAAGTATAAAAAACAATTAATTATTATTTTTCATTATTTACTTATAATACTTTATTAATTTGCTGCTTATTGTGTTTCTTTTTCTCTTCTTAATTAATTTTTTTGTTTTCATTTTATAAAAAAATTATTTTCTTAATATTATATCAATGATTTATTATTTTATAATTTCCATTTAAAACTAAATTAGGGTCTGTTAATTGAAAATAATTATTATTACTGTACAGGTAAATTTTAAAGTATTTACAAAATATGAACAGAGATATTAATTTTTCCAAAATGATAAAAATGACATTTCTCTATTTCAAAATAAAAAATTCTGTTTATTTTTAATTTATAATCTAATAATTAATTTTATTATATACAACTTTCCTGGATACGATTAGATGTGGTTACAATTTCCGGTTTAAAGCGATAACCCAGTGTTGGGCTGAATATATCATTGTTTATGGGATGCAGTAGCGGTTGACTCATTGGATTAGATGAAGTAGATAGTCGATTTGGTAAACGACTCGAACTTAACATGGAAACGTTCGAGTTAAGCGTTGCAAATTTCTGAAAAAAGATCGGAATTAGATCATTTTGATTATTTTTATTTAAATAGGTGCAATCGAGAATTGATGATGCACTTTTTCAAATTAATATTGATGATCTAAAAACATTCAGTGAGAAGCGGCCCAAAATCCAAGTAAATTAAGTTTTTTATGAAATGATGCGGAATATTTGAAGCGATAATTTAAATTTTTGTAAACAAAACATTGCTTTTGTTTAAAAATGTTAAACAAAATGACATTTTCGTTTTGAATGTATGCATGAAATGGTACTTTTAAAATATTGGAAATCATTAATGGTTCTATAATTTTTTAAATGATTAACAAATACAGTATACTTGTCTTCATTTGTTTCTCGTTCAAAGTGACTATTAAAATCTGTTATTTCTATGAAAAATTTGCCAATTGCTGTGCCAATAAGTGACCCGAAAGGAGAGAAACAATTAAAAACTGTCATTTTGGTAAAAATATGCCATTAGTCATTTGAAGTGACTACGGAATCGGGGTGTCATTATTTTTATATCATTTTCGACTATAATAGGTACTTTATGCTGAGAAACACTTTAGAGAATGCTATATCAATAAAGGCGTTTGTTGGTAACTCTACCATTAAGAACTTAATTGTCGAGGCAATTGTGAATACACAATTAAATAGTCGAGGCTATTGTGAATTGAAAATTTTATATAAATCAATTTGGCAATTTGATTTATTTATTGGAATTGAAGTTCATCGTTGCACTGCAATTATTAAATTGCATCCCACGAACAATTTTGTTGGCATAATTTACATTATCTGCTTCCACATGTATTGTGTCGGTTGTATAAATACTCCTGATCGTCCATTTCAATGTTAGATGCAGCCATTTTCATTCAAAATTATGAAAAACTTATTCATTTACAATAGTGACAATTAAACAATAAATGCAAAGGTCACTTAGATATTCGAAAAATGTAAGAAAAAAGTTGCGTTTATATTTAGAGTTAAAATTTTTGATTTGTTGATAAAATGTCATTATAGTCGAGAATGATATAAAATAAAGTATCCGACTTGTGTTACTGATGGGTAATAATGTCCTCGGTTGGTAAAAAGTCCTCAGACTAGCGCCCTCCGATATTTACCAACCTTTCACATTATTACTCATTAATAGCACTAGTTGCATAATCTTCCAATTCCAGTGATGCATTTTCAGACTGGTTTATTATTTATCGCTATACACATTACCTAGTGAATGTTTTACAGTATATAATTTGTGATTAAACCACGCAATTACCGTAACTATTACAAATTTAAGAAAAATTGAATTATTGGGAGTGGCGTGGAAAGGTACACATGATATATAGTAGTTTTATCCCCAAATTTATTTAAGGAATAATTAATCAGCCAATAGATTTAATGTACATGCAATTAATACTTTCCGCTTTATTTAACAATTGAGTTGGGCACTCTCACAGAGGTCCCTAGATGCTGATTAAGCTGGAATAGGTGTGCTATAGCTTGTAGATGACCGAAACTTATGTCATAAAAATAGCAATGACTAAGCTATATATATCCAAAATGGCGGATGATTTTGATACGTTCAAATATATTTTAGTGCAACCAACTTCAGAGTCGAGTTTCTACGTGCTCACCTAATAATTTTTGAACAACGTATATTTCAAACGATAAGATCATTAAATCTACCATTTATGGAATTTCAAAATCTAACTATAAAACTTTGGTTTAAATATGTTTTAATAAAAAAATATTAACTGAATTTTTAAAAAATATACAAATAAATTTATTTTTCTTCTTTATGTGATATAAAAAATTCTTTTATACAGTGGGTCAAGTAAATATTTGAACACCAAACAAATTCTAGATATTTAAGTAACTAAAACATATTATAACAAATAAACGATTTTATTATAACGTGCGGATAATTCAACAAATTTTATTAATAAAATAAAATAAAATATAAAATTATAGTTGAGTTTATTCAACAATTAGAGAAAAATTAAGCCCCATAAAGTGTTTGAACACTTGGCTTTGCAGCTACTTTTTATTTTTTTAATTCTCTTTTATATTTACCCATTTACTATTTTGTATGCATCCCTTTTGCATCTATTACAGCCCGCAATCGCCTTGGCATGGATTCCGCCAAATTGTTTGTCATTTCGACAGAAATGTTTGCCCACTCCATTTTGAGTGCAATATTTCCAAATGTATACGTGCGTTTATTTTACCGTCTATAAAATGCAATTTTCCTACCCCATTGTAAGAAAAACAACCCCAAACCATCACATTTCCTCCTCCGTGCTTTATGGTTTGGCATATATTTTCTTTAGCTAATTCAGTATATTTTTTTCGCCATACATTTCGTCGTCCGTCTGAACCAAATAAATTAAACTTACTTTCGAAAGAAAAAATTACATTTTTCCAAAAAGTGATATCCTTGTTAATATGGCTATTGCCAAAATCTAGCCTTTTTTTGCATTTATCGCATTAATAAATGGTTGTTTGAGGATCCGCCCACACTGCCCTTAATATGTCTCTTTCTTGACACACACTAAGCACTTTTGGTCTTCCCGTTCGTTTCTTATTTTGAACACTATTGCTTTCTTCATATTTCTTAATAACATAACGTACTGTGGTGTGTCCCTTTTTTACCAAATCTCCAATTTGTCTCAAATTTTTTCCGTCTTTATAATGGTAGATTTAGTTCCTTTACACTTCCGCTTAATTTCGCCTTTTTAGGAGACAGTTTTAAAAACTTCAACTGTACATCGACTCTTTACAAAAGTTTTTATTTAACTGAATGCATATTCAATACAAAAGACGGGAAAAAACATTGTTTTATTTAGAATTCATTAGTAAAGAGGTAAAATCCCAATGTGTACAAATACTTTATTGGAGGTAATTCTCAATTTTTTTTTAAATTGCAGCGTGTATATATATTTTATAAGGCGATATATATAAATTTTATAATTATTTATAACTGTTTGCTAATTATGTTGAGTACGAAAATATTTTTATTTCTCTACCTAGGTTTTTTAATTTAAGAGAAATAAAGGTGTTCAAATACTTAATTCACCCACTGTATATAAAAATTAGGTCAGAAGACCGGTTTCGGACGTTCGGCCTTTGTCGATTCTACATGATTAACAAAAATCACAGTAACAAATCATATATATTGTTAGCCCTCATATTAATTTTATCATTTAGAAGGTTGGTATTATGACAATTTTGAAAATTTCAAATTCTTCGTACCTGTCCATCCGACTACCTTTCGTTAAGTTGTGTAGAATTTGGATAATTACATTAATATTGCTGAATGTGTATTTCTCGTCAAGTAGATGTTAGCAGAAAATCTCTGTGAAAATGAACGTCCAGTTTGCCCAATATAAACTCACAATTATTACAAATTAATTTGTAAACACCGCAATCAGTAGTGTTAGTTGATTTCGGTTTTCATTTATTGAGATAGAGAGGTAGATTGTGATTTGTTTTATATGCAATTTTGTATCCGTGCTTATAATCTATTGCCATGTATTTTTTTTATTGTATGTTGTGTTGTAGAAAGACGTCAAACTGGATTGACGAATTTTTCTTTTGCATTTGTTATTGAGTTTGTGTATAAGTTCATCTGTGTATCCGTTGTCTAATGCGATTTGAGTAATTACATCAAGTTACATTGCGTAATCATTTTCATTCAATGGAATGTTATTTAACCGGTGGATCATATGACAAGCAGCATTTTGTGTTGAAACGGGTGGTACGAACTGTTGTGGATTGTGTGGTTTGTTTTTATTTATTTTCTATATATGTTTAGTTGGTGCGAATGGTTTAGATTTGAAATTAACAGGTCCAGGAAATTAATGGATTTGTTTATCTCCGTCTCCAATGTGAATTTGATGTTTGGGTGCATACTGTTTAAATATGTATTGGTGATTAGAATATGTAAGAATAATATGTATTGCTGGTACTATTGTGGGTATGTGTTCTTTCAAAGTTGTTCAGATATATATTTGCCAGTGTTCCAGATAATGTGCTGTCCATTGGAAGTTCTTCGTTTTGGGTGTAAAAATGGCCATTATGTTTAAAATAATTTTGACTGGTTGAGTAATTTGATGACGTCGCCGATTACGAATTTATCAATATTACGTTCCATTGATAGTCGGGTGATTGTTAAAGTTTTGGTAATGGGGATATGATTATACATATTTGTAACACCGAATGACGGAAATGTTGCACTGCTTGGCATATTAACATTGCGTCTTTTATCGACTAAATTATTAATTATTTTTGATGTAATAATCTTCGTTCTTCGTGATGTTTTGCGTGAGCCATTTGTTTAAAATTTTGGCAATTTTATAATTTGGTGATGTGGTGACGGATTTTGCACCACAACGTGCCATCTCAAATGGCTATCATGTGCGTGAACGAATTTCTAGTCAAAACCTCAACAAATATTATCGGACAACCAACCCTTTTTTAGTCGATAGAAGACATAAAAGAGAATTCGCGGCAAAAATTCAAATCGATTCTGGAAAATGTGTTTGGAAAATGTTTTGAAGATTAGATTATTCGTTGACATAAGTGCATTTCGAAAGGGGTCTACTTTGCAGATATATTAAATTTGAATGAATAATAAATATTTTATGTTTTATTACGTTTGTGAAGTTTTCATCATAAACCAAAAACTAACAAAACGTTTATGTATACAAAACCTGTGACAATAACAAAAAATAACCATGTATTGGTAAAAAGGTCGGTCAAAGCACTGTAACAATTGTCCAAAGAATATGTGTATTAAAAATCAGTATATATATATACATACACTTTTATTCTTCATTATAAAAAGAAAAAATATTTGAAGCTAAACTAAGTGTAGGATTACAAACACAAACTGTTGCAATTTCTCGATTCTAGTGGTTTATAGTATGCAAAATTGGCCAGATCATAGAGTTGTTCCTAGGTCGTCACATATATCAAAAGTTAGCTTAAGAAGTGCTCTCTCAAAAAAAATTGGCCACTTTAAAAAAATACGATAAATTCCCGTTTGTTACTGAGGTTCAAACACAAACTCTTTATGCAATTTTTTGATTCTAGTGGTTTATTGTATGAAAAATTGGCCAGATCATAGAGTTTTTCCCAGGTCACATATATCAAAGTTAACTTAAGAAGTGCTGTCTCAGATACGAGAATCGAAAAATTGCATCATGAGTTTAATACAGTAAACCACTAGAATCGAAAAATTGCTGTATATGTTACGACGTGGGAATAACTCTGTGGTCTGGCCAATTTTTAATACAGTAAACCACTAGAATCGAATAATTGCATAAAGAGTTTGTGTTTGAACCTCAATAACAAACGGGAATGTATCGTATTTATTTAGAGTGGCTAATTTTTTTTTGAAAGAGTACTGCTTAAGCTAACTAACTTTTGATATATATGACGACGTTGTGAAAAACTCTGTGATCGTGTCATTTTTGAAAACGTTAATAAGTTTTAACAAGTTATAATTAGAATATCTAATATATATAATAAATGTATGTTGAGAATTTGAAGCCTGTTTTGATTGGTATGACACGTTTAATTGTTTATGTCTGTATGTATTTGTTACAAATTGTCTTTTAATTTATTATACAAATATTGTAATATATCGATGAATTAGTAATTAAAAATTATTGGCCGACTATACACTCATCTTACTAATCCATACATAAATTTTGTTATTTGTTGCAAACTTCATATTCGTGTTTTATTGACCAATTCCAATTCCTTTTTTGACAGAATATATATTCAATAAGGTTGAATTTCACTAAAAAGCCGAGAGTTTCTACTTGCACACCTAATACATATTTTAATATTGTGAATGGCTTAATAAAATGAAGTACATGAAAAGTTTTTCGTAGAATTTTTGTTTTCCACAAAAAGGATGAAATTGAAAAACAAAAACTTTTGCTTAATAGTTGTTCACAAACGATTTGTTATGGAGTAAAATGTATTTTTCTAAACCGTTTTCGTTCGCTGTGATGATTTAAATTTGAAGTTAATTTAAATGTGCTTTGAAGACATTGATTGATTTTTTATTTTTTTGTGTTTGTATAATATGCCCACTGGTTCGTTTTGTTTGTATTTCAAAAATGCCTATCATACAAAAATGTCAAGTTATTTATTCACTACAATTTTGGCATTAATGTAATTGCATACCAAAAATGTATTAATATCTCAGTTAGTTAGAAATTTGCTTCTACAATTCTAAAATGCGATTTTAAAATTTCACAAACTAAAGTTTCTTGGAATCCTTACTCATTTCAGTATGTATAATAAATGTGTAAACTTTATTGGATTTTAAATTTTTTATATTATATGTCCATCAAGAAGGGCTTGGTCACCTTATCCTTTGAGATGAAAACTGTTTTTCCGTTTACTAGCCTAGAAGCTTTAATCTATCTATTTTAGCCCTTAGTCACTAAGCTGTGTTTTTTGGTGATCAGTTTAGGTATTTTTTTATTATTTACCATCGCTAATTTTCCTCTTATAATATTCTTTCAAACATTTCCAACTATGAACTACACGCTCTAACCATGCGGCTTGTACAGTTTCACTGCCGCATTTTGGCAAAGTTATTGTCAAATAGTGCAAAACGGCAATATTGTTAAGATTGTCTGCCATTTCCGTTATGTCATTTAATTATACAGTTTATACCTCGCCATTTGATCTTTTAATGTTCAAATACCCTCCAATATACTGAAGAGAAACAATTTTTATTATAAAACGGTAGCTGCTTTTTTTGAAATACAATTTTCCGAGTATGCGATAGCTTTTATCATTTTTTGAATGTAAAATCAAATGTAGGAAGTGTTTCCTGTAAATGTATATGGCCCTACTCAAAAAATAATGTGGGAAAATCAACAAAAATAATAGTAATTTTAACTTACATTTGAGTACTACTAAGTAGCGCAAAGCAAACTTTAAAATTTTTGGAATGTTAAATTAACTTAATGTCATGTAGTGCAGCTGTATTTTATAAAAAACATTACTTGTATTCTGGTAATTAACTTATCGGTTTAAGTAAAATGAAAATATAAATATAAGTAAAATCAAATTATAAAGGATGTTTTATTTTGAAGTATAGAACTTTAAGTTGGCAACTATTTTTTCAGGAACAGCTGGTTTAACAGCTGACAGTTGATTTTTGGTTGGTTTGGTTTGCGATTTCATAATGAGTAGACTTACGCCAGAGCAACGGTTGCAAATTGTTCAAATTTACTTGTAAAATAATGGTTCAGTTCGTGAAACTCATCACGCACTACTTGTTTCAGTGAAGATGCTCATTTTTGGTTGAATGGCTATCTCAACAAGCAGAACTGTTCCATTTGGAGTGAAGATAATCCGCGAGCCGTTGTTTAAAAATCATTACATCCACAAAAAGGTACCGTTTGGTGTACTTTATGGAAAGAAAGAAAAATCTGGACCATATGTGTTCAAAAGTGATGCTGGTGAAAACGTTACAGTCAACGGAGACCGGTATAAAGACATGATTACCATTTTTTGCCTTAATTGGATTGTATTAACATTAAAGACATGTGGTTCCAACAAGACGCCGCATACTATTGCGGCGAACCATTTTTTGAAAACCTTTCTGAACTTTTATGTAAGTTTATGAGGACTAATACAAAATATAACCGACGTACCTACTAAGTATAATAAACCTTGGATTAGCAAAATGATGGATGATCAATACAATGTTTGTATTAAATTTTATATTTTTTTAAGCTAAAATAATTTCAAATACAGTCATACTAATTTTACTGTGTTCTTTCAAGTTGCTTACAAAACATCGAGAAAAAATAACATAGCATTGATATCCATGCTAATAAAATCTGCAGTAATGAAATCAAGACCTTGCCTACTTTTCCATACACGAGTTGTATTTTGTTCAACTTATATGACATTTGAGTTTTGATATTCAATGCTATGTTATTTTTCACAGATGTATGTCTGTTTGTTGGTGTTATGTATATTGTCTTGTCTACATAATTTTCAATATATTTTTATGGTTTAGAACAAAATAGTCGACAAATTAAAATACCTAGATTTTTTCTGGCGTTTTTTATTTTTTTTTTAAAATATGGCTTTTAACAATTGTATGTGAAAAATGACTTCATTTAAATGTCCACCACGGGCACGTCTACAAGCTTCTATTCGTAAATCAAAATTTTTAAGAACTCGCTCACACATTACCGCATTAAGTTCATCAATTTCGATCCGAATGTTGTTTTTCAGCTGTGCAATTGTTGTTGGTTTATTCACATAAACTTTGCTTTTCACAACCCCAAAGAAAGTAATATAATGGCGTTAAATCGCATGATCTAGGTGACCAGTTTAATTTTTGTGTTAATTGAATCTTGTAAGGATGCAAATGCAAATCCTTATGTAAAATTCGCCAAACAGTCGATAGATGAATGGCTAATTCCTGAGAATGTCGTGATATCAATGTAGAAGGCCACAGCAGCAATGTTCTCACTAGAACGTGCATTTTTTGAAAACCAGTCTTTTCGAATTTTTTCACTAACCTTTGAATTGTTGACTCATTTGGACAACTATTTACACCAAAAAATCACGAATTTTACGATACGTATTTTTTAAAGATCGATGATTTTTATAATAAGTTAGAATAACTTTAATACGTTCTTCTAGCGTGTTAGTATCCATCGTTAAAATTGCACATCTGACTTCTTCACAAAAGTCAAAGATGACGTAAAAAAAGGTTGTGTTTAAAAAATATTTACTACTGACATCTAGGCGTGACTTTTGAAACACCCTTTACAAATGTGTTTTTGTAGTTACGAGCCATATCCCGTATAATGTGTTTATAGGACAAAATAGAAGAACAAATAGAAATAAATACCAGGCTCTGATAAAATGTCGCATATCCGGAAAAACAGGATGTGGGACAAGTTATTTAACATTTTAATGGTAACATGTGTATTATTTTTTGCTTGTCTCATATCCAATGAAAAAATGTATTAGTTTTTTATAGCTTTGATAATACAGCCAAAACAAACGAACAGGGAACAACTTTGTCTCCGAATTATTAAAAATGTTGAAAGCATTCTCAAACAACATTCCTGGAGGCAGTACAATTATAATATAGTACTTGGATCCCAGAGTTCCGCAGAATTGGAACAATATACTATCTCTAAGGTTATTTAAACTACTCAGTTCATAATATAGTTCAATGATTTTCTGTACTATTCACGGATGCAAGAAGCAGATGTTTAGCAAATTTATATATTTGATTGCACTATTAATTCACATGTTGATAACAACTTTTTAGTGAGCTTAACAAACTATTTTGTTGAAGCAAATGAATTTCCTCCCAATCAACATTGGGACGAAATGATTATGAGGTCTCGCAATATTATATTATTAAAACACGACCAACTGTCTTCGTAGATACTACGGAAGAAGAAGTTGTTAGGCTTAAACCAGGTCGAACTTTAAATCATGCATTTAGTTATGATGGAGTTTCATTTAAGTTAGTTAAAAAATGGAAGAACTATTGTACCTATTTTCACAGTAGCCATTAACGCATTGTTATGGAAAGGCGTTTTTTAGTAAAATGTTTAAGCAGACCATTTTAGGACATTTTTAATTAGTTCGAAACCAATTGCTTTCTAACTTTTAGTAACTTCACCTTATCGTCATATACCTAACTATTACAATCCGAACCAACCCAACATTTGAAACATGAAGTGTAAGAGTCACAGTGACAATTTTCAAAACGGGATTTTTTACAGCAAAGTTACAGCAAGTTGCAGCAAACTCGAAGAAGATTAGTGCCACAAGAGATGCTGAAATGAGTGAACAGCATGAGACCCGGCGTGGAAACGTTGAAAAGCGTGAGACACAGCTGGAAAATAATCGATTACAATATAGTCGGTCAATAAAAAACTTCAGAGCAGATTTAAAGTTAGCATTATGATAAAGACTCTGATTATAGCATGCAGTCCAATGTTTCAATTGGGTAAATGGATTACATTTATTTGTAATGCTTTAAAATTTCACAATGAATCGACTAGAATGTGTTGTTCGAATAGAAAGGTCAACTTCCCATCTCTGAGTGATTCACCTGAACCTCTTCTTGGTCACGTCTTCAGAACTACTGACTTATTCAGAAAATATCTACAAAATATTCCAAAGTACAACTCATGCGTTCAAACGACTTCTTTTTGAGCAACAACAATTGTTAGAGTTTGCATGCCTATGTTTAAAGCACATGGACAGGTTTTGTCATAAAACGGGATCACTTCTTGCTGTCCCTGATAACGACCCCGAGTTTTTACAAATTTGCTTCATGGGAAACGGAGAGATATGGGAACAAATGATCATCAGATCAGATGATCACATTGTAGCCATTCGAGTAAACAAAATACTCTCTAGTGAACATGAAAGACGCCTCAACGCTCAAACGATCAACAAAGTTGAATCGTTCAAAGTAAATGGATTTCGATCAACGTGGTATTATTATCCATAGACAAAATGATAGCTAAAACGCGTTACTGAAACAAACAGATCGATCAATACCCAATACTGTTTTGAAAAGGAGAAGACATAGTTTAATATGATGTAAATTAATCCAGCAACAGGTCCCGCGATAACGAACAGTATTTCCTGTATAAATTTCTATGCGTATCGTATTATGATTATAGTCCAACAATTAAATCTCATCCTGAAGTGCCGTCGACTTTTCCACCAATTCAATGTTGATATGTACGCTAAAATCCAAAGTAAACGATTTCTTTAAGGAAAAATTATTGTAAAAGAAATTAAACTAAAAGAGGAATATTGTAAACAAATTATGAAGGTTTGTAAGAAGGGAGTATATTTTTTGGAAAATATGTAAGAATTACCAAAAGTAATGAGATTCTTACAGACAATAGGATGTCAAATAATATCATTACATAATGCTCAATAATATTCTCGTGCTCGCCTGTTTACTCCTTATAAGGAGGCATTTAAAATAAAATAAAAGCAAACACCTTCCCAAAAATATCAATTTGTGGTCACTTCTCTGCAATAATGGGAAAGTGACGTGAACTCAGCGCCCAATGTGTCATATATGATTATAACTACAGCAATGTAGAGATTTCCTGCAAAATATCTGAAGTTCAAAGTAATTATAATTTCTCCCGTGCAACGTCGTATACATACTTATTTGAATCAATTTAGATTTACTTTCCTAGAAAAGAAACAAATAAGTAAATAATTTGAATAAGTAACCTCGCGAGATAACTTATTGTCCATCTCTTTCTAGCAAACAAATCTAAATCGGTTTCAAGTTTTTTCGTTGATCGAAATATTTCCAATCAGAATTGGTAAACATAAATATGAGAGTAAATTAAAATAGGCTTATAAATCATATTAGTAAAATGTAGATTAGATGTATGCATGAATAGTTTATATTTGAAGATCAAAATATTTGCTGCTATCATTTAAAGCTACAATTTTTTTTTTGATTACCTAATCAATTAATTTTTATGTATTATTATTATTATTTGATTAAATTTGACATCATTCAATACTCTTACTTATCGGTTTCATTTGCTTATTCAAGATGGAGACAAATAAGTCAATCAAGTTTCAAATAAGTAAGGAATTAGAAAACGGCCTTAATGTTAAATTTGTTGTCAAGGTACATTTACAATAATTGCACATATTTATAGAAAAGTCAGTAAATTTACTTTTCATATTTAGACAATAGTAGATAAATACTGTTGAAATACTCCTGGAGTCAAATCCGACGAAATGATCAATAAAACGTGATTTTCACATATCAGTAAAACTATATTAATTATTAGTTTTTCTAATCTTTCATTCTTATTTTTTTACATCGTCTCAAAACTTTTAAAAAAGATTCACAAACCTTAATGAAGCCTTGAAATTATTTATTGGATTTAAATAGAATCCTAGGAACTTTATTGTTATTAAATTTTAGAAATCATTAATGTTAACAGGATCTTCAAAACTTCATTTTGAAAACAACATTGGATGTACCAATCAATTCCTTAACGTTGCAGATTTCTCATAGCGAGGAATCAATATAGCATTAATCCGCAAATAATATTTCGAGAATTATATATCATTTTAAGATCAATAACTTTTACTTAGTTCGAGAGCCAAAAACGCAGTGTATTTTATAAAATCCGCCATCTACATCTGAGAGACCAGTGAAAATTAAGAAAACACATAACATTTCTAAGACCGACACAATTCAGTAGATACCAACCCAATAGGCAAGCCGTTGATTTTGAAATTAAGCAATTTCTATAATTTGAATATTTTAAAAAATCATCGAAATATTAAAAGGTGAGAACAGAAAGGTTCTATGTGTTGTTGCGAACAAAATGGGATTAACCGATTTCCTAGGTGACAAATGTGTTATCAGTAGTTTACTATACGGTATTTTGTCATTATTAGTAGGTTACCAACCTCAATCTAAATATGAAAATTCGAAAGAAAATAATGTTTTTTACGTTCACGTTTGTGAACCATCAAGTCTCGACTACAAAAGTTCGTTCAAAATTAGTTATTTACTTACCAATTCTTTTGACGGTTCGTATTTATAATGAAATTCTTTTTCGTCATTATTAATTTCTCGATAAATAAGACGAGCTGATGGACTTCTAAATAACGGTCGATCTAAATTGTATAGCAAAATTAAACAGAAATCGATAAAAATCAATTGGTAATATAATTTTCTAAATTTTCTGACATGAAATACCCTAAATATGTTCATCAATATATACAAAACAAAATTGACATCCAATTATTTTGGTACCATGCGAAAATAAAAAATCTATAATCGAATCATTTATTTTTATATAACTCACCATAATGGTTTGGTATAATATCTGGATCAGTATCATCATTTTCATGTGTCTCACTAAAGATTTGGGAATTGTGTCGTATTGTTTGGCTACCAATTGACGCCATACGACTTGGATCATGTTTTTGTTGTAAGATTTCTAATTGGCAATCTAGTGATTGTGTTGGTATTTGAGTGTTCTTCATTGATTTTACATTTTTACCAGATTTTCTATAAATGTTTAGCAAGCAATATAAATTATTTAACTGGACAAGGTTACACTATACAAAACTTACCTTTTTTGGCATAATACTGTAGTGGCCAAGCATATAATTACAAATAAAGCAGCTAATATCAACGCCAATCCAACAATTATAGGTGACAGTGATAGATATGATTCTGATGTCAATGGAACTGAAACAAACGCAACAAAATAAAATATATTTTTTTAATATAAAATTGTTGTTACTGTATTTTGTAGTATTGCTATTTACATAAACAATAATTTTAATTTGAATTCTTCATGACATTTTCTTTTAATTATTATGATCGTTAAATTTTCAACATAAAACATAACACAACATAAAATAAAAAGGCGAAGTAGCAAGTAAAATGAATTTTTATATTGTATTAATTTAAATCGCGAGAATAATGGCACATAAAATATTTTAACGTTTTTTGTAATTTTTTAACAAAGCAATCGAAGAAAAGTCTAATGTTTAATGTACAATTCTGTATTTGAAATTGAGTATTTCCTTTAGAGAAACAGCACATTCCGTCTAGCTCTGTCCTTTGCCTAATTAAATCGAAATATAGAATTAAAGTATTAAACATCAATAAAACAAAAGAGGTTGTCGGTTAAATTAGTATGAAGTTATCTGGAGTTTCGTTAATTTGATATTTGAAAGTCTAAAATTTATTCCTACGTTTTTCCTTAAAGCTCTAACAATTTTTAAAAATTTTAGAATAAATGTTGGTGTAAGATGACAAGAAAGTCTTGTAATATCCTCTCAATATTTATTACATATATTTAAATTTTTTTATTTTTCCTGAAGCGGAAAATATAAATTAATTCAAAGAATTGTTTGATGTAAAAAAAATTGTTTTTATTGTATTAATTTTATTTAAATTTTTAATAGTCAAACCCACCTTTGATAAACATAAAATTCGTGTACGCATAAAAATATGTTTATTGAGTTTATTTGATTGCGTTACAACTGTGAGATTAGAATTTTTTGATTGATTATACTACACGCACGGGTAATTCACAAGAAAAATCATAAGAAAAACAGATCGTTCTACCTAGAGTATTTGACAGACAAATCCAAATAGGTTTAACAGTAAAAAATTTTTTGAAGTAAATATTGTCAAGCGAACATTTTCTTTATAATCGTAAAAGTATTCAATTTGTGTAATTCGCTCACGTTGCTTTTTATAAATACAATCATATTGAAATATTTTTTATTTTGAACCTTTTCTAGACTCTAGCGAAAACCCTAAAGGTTCTTAGCAAATTTCAGTCAGTTATGAATATGGCTGCTTCCGATACAGATACTTCTTTGTAAACAATTTTGAGAGAATACGTATTCTATGTGGAATTTAATTATCTTGTTTGGAGCTTTAAAATAGCTTAATTATTTAGCACTTCTTAGTGCGATTTACATAAAACTTGGTAATTTGATTTTAACGGCGGTCAGAGGAAGAAATGTTACTATAATTGCCGCTATGAGTGTAGCATTATAATAAGGTAATATTATTAAATAATATTTTGCTGATAACGGATAATGCAGCAGTACATACAACTCAAAAAGTACTAACAATTGCAAAATTAACCGCTTATCATATTGCTTATGCTAAATCCGATTGACCAAGTTTTTTCGAATGTAATATTACTTATAGATTCAGGCACAGAGGACCATTTTGAGCATTTATGATTTTTTTTTCTAAATTAATGACTAGAAGATACCAGAAGGTTTCTTGCAAGTAATACTGTCATATCTTATCTTTATCCGATTTTTATCTAGCATTAAAAAATAAAATAAAAATATGTTGTAATTTTGTTATTTAACAAGAAAATGTTAGTTGGCACAAAAACCATTTTCATGCGCTTCATTGTGCGGAAAAATACAACGTGACTACTCGTACTACTGTATAAAAGTGTCATTATAACAAGAGCAGTTGCGAATAGTTGATTAATCAAAGACGCACAATCCAATTACTCAGAAGTATTTGTGTCTGAAAAACAAATAATTACTAATTAAGATGCATTTAGTCTTATAGTAACCATGAATAAAAAAACTCTACTTCTGATAACTGTTTGGGTTGACCTACATTTTTGCAAATTTTTAAGATCCTTTTAATTTATAGATGAAATAATTGTTTTTACAAATTGGTAACTTTGCTAACCGGGCATACTTGGCCGTGATATTTTCCGGCACATCTAACGCATCTATCTAGTCTCTCTTTGGCAATTTTTCAGTATTTGATTAAAATCATGACATTTTGTGCATTGTAGTATTAGATCGCTGTTTCTTATCAATAGCTCTGTTCCTGTTAAACAGCAGCATATATCTATAATATCAAGGCAGTGCTTAACATGAGGATTAATCATGTTAAGTACTGCCCTGTTATCATAAATTTCTTCCACTGTTTTGTTGACAAGTGAGCAGAAATAGTGGAAGCTCTCTTTAGTTAATTTGGGCTCTTTGTTCAGTTTCGATTTCTTTTTCTTAATGATGTTTAAAGCATTTCTGTTTAATGACCTTTTTGAGTGAGATCCTTAATAATTTAGTCTTTTTGGCAGGTTGGCCATAACTTTGTTGGACGACTATTCTTGCCCTCATAGGCACACCTTTGATGTCACACGGAATTAAATTGTATAATCAAAGTTCTATATGTTTGAGAGTCTGCAATTGGATAAGCTTCGGCACTTGGACCGGGAGGTACTGGGCTCGAATCCCACCAGAGGCATGATGTACAGCGAATTTTCGTCATCGATTACGATCGGTAATGCTAATAAACACAACTAAGACCCTCTGTTGGGGTGCATTCAGAGCCGACCCACCGGCCAAAGCAGTGTACAAATTGATATATGGAGTATACTGTAAATGTGAGTAGGTGGTGTGGCCTGGAATGAAAATGGAAAACGACATTAAATCCATTGGATAATAATTAATACTTTCTTTAAAGAAAAATATAAATTATCCAGCCGTCTAGAATAATTTGATATTACAACACCGTTAATTGATATTTGGTTTAGCTGGTTATTGTTTTGGAAATAGTGTTTCTTGATAACTGGCTTCTAAAAACTCCCATTGATATTGTTGGTATAGTTTCTGTCATTTGTCTGTTACTCTGGTCCGAACAAATTTATTTTTCTTTCTAATTATTCTACATCCGAATGGACTGGATCATCGTTGATCATCATGTTATCATCGTTTGCAGGTTTATGTGTCGTCTCTAGTGCTGCACGTGTTTGAACTACCTTTTCGTGTGCTTTATTTTCATTTTTAAAGATTATAAATCCTTCTTTCAACTTAGCTGGAAATTCCTGTATTTCTCTTAATTGTTCGCAAAGTACAGCTATTACCTTCATCTTTCCAGGTCGTCTTAATAATTTATAGCTTCAAAGTCAAAATAGCTTAAGCAATGCTTGCCCGCTCCAGAATACTAAGAACAAGACTCCGAAGAGTGTGGATTTGACAGCATCCCTGGGACTGTACCACCTGGGGTATTACATTCCGCATTTGTAATACTCATTGCTTGGTTTTGCTAAGTTATACCACTGATATTTATTTCTTGGTACTTTGCATATTTCGAAGCAGTACCCACTCCTCGCAACGCGGAAGTGGTTATCTAGATGTACAATGCAGAAACAGCCCATTTCCTCTAAGTGCCCTAGACTGAAGAGCTACAATAAAATTAATACGCTCCAAACACTAGTCGTAACTTCTGGTTACCACTGGTGTCTGAACCCCGAATAATAAAGCAATGCACATTCAAAATGGGTGACGTAGAAGAGGGAATCCACAAACAATATTCAGTAATAGTGCTATTATCGAACTGATGAATTCGAAACAATTTTAGACTTTAAATGTGTTCAACCTCTCTAAACTATTTAAATATTTAAATTTGTAGGAATAAAAGTTTAGAATTTTAGTTTTTCTAGATTTCCAAATTTGGATTATTTTGTTCTTGTGTTCTTATTTAGATTTCTGAGTATTTTCTTATTCGAAAAATATAATAAACCTGCAAACACTTGAAGGCCTAGTTACATTATTTTCGTTCTCGTTTTCTTCCATTTTGCAATTTCTTTTTATGCTGTTCCCATATGGCCACCCAAATTTGCAGTACCTCAAACAACGATTGATGACGTTGTTGGTGATTATAATGTTGTTGCATTGCCGTCTTGCACGCGCCCGTTTCATTTATTGTGCATAGTATTCTTAAATTTTTAATAATATTTACGATGTCGCAGAATTAACTCATGAATTATACGTATTAAATCATTGTCTTGTGCTTAATAACCCAGAATTTGACTAGTTACATTGAGCTGAGGTTACCGTGACTGTCAAATTAAAAAAATCAGTCGTCTTATCGGAATGCAATGACTAAACTACAAAAACATGAAAATATTTTTAAAAATATTTAAAAACTAAAAAAGTCGAAATCTCGAATTTAATTGTATTTAACGAATATATTTCATTGCTCATGTTGGGGTAGATGCTCGATCGGCTAGCAAGCAACCAATTTATGGGCCGTAATCTTGACTGCCAAACAATTTTTAAAATATTTGTTTTTTCTTGCGATTGCACGGTAAAACAACACAAAAATTTGCTGTACAATTTTTGAAGTCGCAAATTTTACTGTGAAATCGCAAAAATAAACAAAATTTTTATAAAAAATATAATTTGAAATTCAAGCTTCCTTGGTAAAATTGATTAAGTAGTCAGGATTTCGTCTAACAAATTGCTTTGTTGCTAGCCGTTCCAATATTTAGGAGGGAAAATTGACATTGAGACATACAAATGAGTAATGTGGCAAATTCGTAATTTGACCAAAACTAAAGTTTTTATGATAAGTAAAGGGTGGTTAAATTTTAAGGGCCGATGTTGATTTTGAATAAAACACAAATTATTTAGCGGCACACCTCCACTCGATGGTCCAAATTTTCGATAACGCTTAGACATAATTGAGGTTCTATGCCGTTAATGTGCCGAATTATCTCATCCTTTAGCTCTTGAATTGTTGCTGGCTTATCGACGTACACCTTTTATTTCAAATAACCCCAAAGAAAGAAGTCCAACGGTGTCAAATCACATGATCTTGGCGGCCAATTGACATCGCCACCACGTGAGATAACACGGCCATTGAATTTGTCGCGCAAAAAAGCCATTGTTTCGTTAGCTGTGTGGCAAGTGGCACCGTCCTGTTGAAACCACATATCGTCCACATCCATATCTTTCAATTCAGGCCATAAAAAGTTCGTTATCATCTCACGATAGCGAACACCATTCACAGTAACTGCCTGACTGGCCTCATTTTGGAAAAAATACGGCCCAATGATGCCGCCAGCCCATAAACCGCACCAAACAGTCACTCTTTGTGGGTGCATTAGTTTTTCGACAATCACTCTTGGATTATGATTTGCCCAAATGCGGCAATTCTGCTTATTGACGAATCCACTGAGGTGAAAATGTGCCTCATCACTGAAGATGATTTTCATCGAAAATTGATCATATACTGTTGCCATTTCTTCCCACCATTCTGACCATTGACGACGTTTGGAATGGTCAAGAGGCTTTAGTTCT
The DNA here is from genome assembly GCA_963691935.1 of Nephrotoma guestfalica. NCBI lineage: Eukaryota > Metazoa > Arthropoda > Insecta > Diptera > Tipulidae > Nephrotoma > Nephrotoma guestfalica. The sequence continues at coordinate 180,518,769 of OY829913.1, forward strand.
TGAGTCAATTGCACCTTATAAGCGTGTAAATGCAAGTCTTTATGCATAATGTTCATCAACGACGAGCGTGAGAGATGCAATTGTTGGGCACGACGACGAGTTGAGGTGGACGGCTCTTCAGCCACACTATCGCGAACAGCAGCAATATTGTCTGCTGTACGAGCTGTACGAGCATGCACTGGTGTTTTAAAATCTCCTACAGACCCGGTTTTTTGCTCGATTTTTCCGATTGTACGCACATTTGGACGATTAAATTGACCGAAAAAATCACGAAGTGCACGATATGCATTTTGATTTGAACACCCATTTTCATAATATGCCTGAGTAACTTTAACGCATTGCTCGATTGTGTATCTTTCCATGGTTCAAATTGAGTTAGTCTGAAATTGAAAAATGTCAAATTAAATGCAGAAAAAAACTTGACGTTTAGGTGTGGTTCACATTCAACGTCGACCCTTAAAATTTAACCACCCTTTATTATTTTAAATATTTGCGGATATACTATTTTATTGTTAAACTATTTAAAGATTGTTTTGTGCAAAAATAGTTAGGCCATACGAGTGCTTGGTACTTGAGGATCGAGTCTCTTTGATCTAAAATTCAATTGTTTTAAAACTTTTCTCCAAGAAATTTCTACGTTTAAAGTAGAGGAAAAATTCAAGAAGCTTTGTTTTCTGATGATTGTGAAATACATACCAAAAATGTACACTGTTAAATTCAAAAATATTCCAATTGGATTTGTTTTGTAGTGAAATTGAAACACTTTTAGATAATCTTTAACATTTATACTAGAGAAGTCCCTGAATCCCTAATAGTGTCGCTGTAAAGATCAAATAATTTTCTAACAATTTCAGATAAACACGAGAAAATTGTGATATAATTCACTAAAGTTTTTTCAATTCTAAAGAAGGTTTTTTTAGACAATGTTTCTACTTTTATATCTCCGAATCTAGAGATGTTCACGGGGTCTCACCTATATGGCTGAATAGCTAAGTCAAAACCTCACGTGTGTGGTGAATAAGGTTGAGATATGATGATTTGTAAATTGTCCAGCGTATTTTAAACAATAGTGGTTTTTGATTTATATCTATTTTCAAATGTTTCTGTTGCCGCTCCTTGAGATGTTCATAATTTTTTTAATGTATTTTGGGATAGCATAGATAAAATTCTAACATTGCAATAAACATGGTTATTTTATGAAAATATTTACAGTGCCATATACGACTTAGAAGTTTCATGAATTTGAATAAATTTTCAAATTTTATTTCACCGATCCTAGAGATGTTCACGGGGTCTCACCTACATGGTCAGATAGGTCAGTGAAACCCCTATGTGGGTAATGAACGGTATCTAATTATGATGATTTTTAACTAGTCCAGAGACATTTTTAAGTTTACGGTTATATCGCCCATCCCAGAAATGTTCACGGGATCTCTTTCATATATTCGAATAGGTCAGACAATTTTCTATCAATATTGTGAAAATGGGACACGAATGATGATTTTCATCATGTTTTCCATAATTTACAACTTCTTCGTTTGCAATTTTACTCTCAATTGGAAATTTTGGTATTTTCTCCAATAGCATTTTTACCCAATTGACATTCCCAAATAAGCTACGAACCTGATTTATTGTGAAAACAATCAAATAACAAAAATCCTATGGATGTTCACAAGGTCACGTTTATACTTTTAGATAGTTCAAAGTTTCGACTATCGATAGTTCCGAACAGGGTTCAATTGTGATGATATTTACTGTGCCATATACGACTTAGAAGTTTCATGAATTTGAATAAATTTTCAAATTTTATTTCACCGATCCTAGAGATGTTCACGGGGTCTCACCTACATGATCAGATAGATCAGTGAAACCCCTATGTGGGTAATGAACGGTATCTAATTATGATGATTTTTAACTAGTCCAGAGACATTTTTACGTTTCCGGTTATATCGCCCATCCCAGAAATGTTCACGGGATCTCTTTCATATATTCGAATAGGTCAGACAATTTTCTATCAATATTGTGAAAATGTTACACGAATGATGATTTTCATCTTGTTTTCCATAATTTACAACTTCTTCGTTTGCAATTTTACTCTCAATTGGAAATTTTGGTATTTTCTCCAATAGGATTTTTACCCAATTGACATTCCCAAATAAGCTACGAACCTGATTTATTGTGAAAACAATCAAATAACAAAAAACCTATGGATGTTCACAAGGTCACGTTTATACTTTTAGATAGTTCAAAGTTTCCACTATCGATAGTTCCGAACAGGGTTCAATTGTGATGATATTTACTGGACCATATATGACTTAGAAGTTTCATGAATTTGAATAAATTTTCAAATTTTGTTTCACCGATCCTAGAGATGTTCACGGGGTCTCACCTACATGGTCAGATAGATCAGTCAAACCCCTATGTGGGTAATGAACGGTATCTAATTATGATGATTTTTAACTAGTCCAGAGACATTTTTACGTTTCCGGTTATATCGCCCATCCCAGAAATGTTCACGGGATCTCTTTCATATATTCGAATAGGTCAGACAATTTTCTATCAATATTGTGAAAATGGGACACGAATGATGATTTTCATCATGTTTTCCATAATTTACAACTTCTTCGTTTGCAATTTTACTCTCAATTGGAAATTTTGGTATTTTCTCCAATAGGATTTTTACCCAATTGACATTCCCAAATAAGCTACGAACCCGATTTATTGTGAAAACAATCAAATAACAAAAAACCTATGGATGTTCACAAGGTCACGTTTATACTTTTAGATAGTTCAAAGTTTCGGTTATATCGCCCATCCCAGAAATGTTGTCTTATTCCTTTTGTATCTCTTTTTTCACTAAATAAAACATCCCAGTGGAATAAAATATTAAAAATGATCCTTAAAATGACAAATTGATTGATCTCCGAAGTTAAAGAACACGGTAAATGAAATCTTGAAATTTAACAATATTCCGTCTTTCACGATGAAATTTGGATAAAAGTATTGATCAGGGGTCCAAACCTTAGGACAAAATTCTAGGATCTGTTCATGTTGGACTAAACTAGGCCATCTCATTACCAATACTTTTGAAAATTTAAATTTTTTTATTAGTTTATTTTCAGTTTTTGGCCAATATCTCAAAAACTTCCACTAGTACCCAATACTTTCGATTGTTTTCTAATAGCTCAGGTCATACTGAGACTACCAGGAAAATCTGGGGAAAATTGATGGATTAGAATTTTCACTATAATTTTTCCATTTTCTACGGCCATATAAGTTATTTTTAGTTTGTGGGCACGTAAAAATGTCTCTGGACTAGTTAAAAATCATCATAATTAGATACCGTTCATTACCCACATAGGGGTTTCACTGACCTATCTGACCATGTAGGTGAGACCCCGTGAACATCTCTAGGATCGGTGAAATAAAATTTGAAAATTCAAGTCGTATATGGCACAGTAAATATCATCACAATTGAACCCTGTTCGGAACTATCGATAGTCGAAACTTTGAACTATCTAAAAGTATAAACGTGACCTTGTGAACATCCATAGGATTTTTGTTATTTGATTGTTTTCACAATAAATCAGGTTCGTAGCTTATTTGGGAATGTCAATTGGGTAAAAATCCTATTGGAGAAAATACCAAAATTTCCAATTGAGAGTAAAATTGCAAACGAAGAAGTTGTAAATTATGGAAAACATGATGAAAATCATCATTCGTGTCCCATTTTCACAATATTGATAGAAAATTGTCTGACCTATTCGAATATATGAAAGAGATCCCGTGAACATTTCTGGGATGGGCGATATAACCGTAAACTTAAAAATGTCTCTGGACTAGTTAAAAATCATCATAATTAGATACCGTTCATTACCCACATAGGGGTTTCACTGACTTATCTGACCATGTAGGTGAGACCCCGTGAACATCTCTAGGATCGGTGAAATAAAATTTGAAAATTTATTCAAATTCATGAAACTTCTAAGTCGTATATGGCACTGTAAATATTTTCATAAAATAACCATGTTTATTGCAATGTTAGAATTTTATCTATGCTATCCCAAAATACATTAAAAAAATTATGAACATCTCAAGGAGCGGCAACAGAAACATTTGAAAATAGATATAAATCAAAAACCACTATTGTTTAAAATACGCTGGACAATTTACAAATCATCATATCTCAACCTTATTCACCACACACGTGAGGTTTTGACTTAGCTATTCAGCCATATAGGTGAGACCCCGTGAACATCTCTAGATTCGGAGATATAAAAGTAGAAACATTGTCTAAAAAAACCTTCTTTAGAATTGAAAAAACTTTAGTGAATTATATCACAATTTTCTCGTGTTTATCTGAAATTGTTAGAAAATTATTTGATCTTTACAGCGACACTATTAGGGATTCAGGGACTTCTCTAGTATAAATGTTAAAGATTATCTAAAAGTGTTTCAATTTCACTACAAAACAAATCCAATTGGAATATTTTTGAATTTAACAGTGTACATTTTTGGTATTATTTTTGGTATGTATTTCACAATCATTGTTTTCTGATAATCTATCCTTTACGCTGTTTAAAATACAAGAACTCAATTTGAGATGATCCTGATTACCAAATGATGAATACCACATAAATTTGTAATTTAAATGTAGGATATGAGGAACACCTTTTTTCCCCAAATGGTTGAACCGCACATTCTCTATTAAAGTTTTAACAGTTAACCGGTTAACTGAAGACTACACAACTAATATGGACCATAATGTGATCTAATCACGGTGCAATCGCTTCAATTCCAGTATATGGGCTATTATATAATACGATTTTGCACAACTGTAATATAAAATCAATTTCAAATAAATTCATTTTATAATCTGCACCCACTGTGTGCACCGAAAACTACATGCATTAAATATATAATTTATTGATAATCGATACATTTTTATTTTAACTGTTTATTGTTATTATTATTACCATTAGCTAGTTAGTTTAATTATATTTGTATATAATTATAATAAATTTTGTTTAGAGGGACATACATAAAACCAACAACATGTACCATATAAAAAATAAATTCACGTCAATATTGAAACTCCCAAAAATAACAAATTTTTGGTACATGCACTCGTTTTTGTGTATATGTACATGTGTAAGATTTTGTTTCATGTATTTTGCGTTCATAAATGTATCGTTATTTGGAAGGGGAAATAGTAGTATTTAAAAAAACCAGTAAGGGGTTAACAATGCCACTATTGGCATTGTTAACTCCTTATGGCTAAACTCTTTTCTGTAGCTGCTATAATTTAACATCAGGTTAGTAGTAAATCTCATTTCAATTAGGATTCACATTCCATTTCGAACAACGAATAAAGGTAGTTGGCAATTCCTTACAAGATGATGACTTATTGTAAGATTTTTGAAAAATTATGATTTCGAAAATTTTAAAATTAAAATTAAACAAGCATTTTAAAAATACGACTAGAATCCATGAAATAAAGTAATAAATTGTAAAGTAATGATACGGTGGAAATACGGCATTAGACTCGTATATAAAATGATGATGATGCGAATTAATGACGGTAAATAATAGAAATAAAACTGTCTATATAAGATCCTCTTTATGATTGACCCACCTACTTTTATTATGGACTCAATGTTTCGTATAACTTTATTTTACGAGCAAGAATGAATCAAATCGTTTAGATCATTTAAAACAAATATCTTAAAGTGATATAAATATTTAACTATTCACCATTTATAGAAAACTTCCGCGAAACGAAATCCCATTTACCCCAATACCCTTGCATTTTGACTGAACATTGTCAAAAACTAAATTTTTTAATGTTGTTGCTGATTCTACTCTACACAAATAACGGGTGTCCGCCGGGAAGGTATACTACTTTGTTTGTTTATGATTTTTGATTAAATGAAAGAGAATGGATCTTATATTGATAAATGTTTTATTTAATGTCGGCAATTATGTATGGAATACAATATCAGATAAACGTCCGCCTCTGTTAGCCTCACAAATGCGAGCCCTTTTGAGCACATTTTTCATTACATTCTCATACATTTCACGCGGTATTTCATTAATTTCACCACGAATATTTTGTTTGAGTTGCTCAAGCGTTTCTTGTTTGTTTTCATAAGTCTTGCTTTTTAGATATCCCCACAAAAATAAGTCCGGAGCAGTTAAATCAGGCGACCGTGGAGGCCATTCGACATCACCATTTTTTTAAATAACTTGTTGTGGAAAGAGTTCTCGCAGTAATTCCATTGTAATCCTGGCTGTATGCGATGTGGCACCGTCTTGTTGATACCACATGTTAATCAAGCCCAAAGTATGCAGTTGTGGCGTTAAAAAGTTTACAATCATATCACGATATCGCTCCCCATTCACAGTTACCGTTACGCCGTTTTCATTTTCAAAGAAGAGGTACAATGATTCCTTCTGACCAAATTGCACACCAGACTGTCACTTTTAATGGATGTAAAGGTGACTGATGAATAATGTGAGGATTTTCCATTGCCCAGAGCCGACTATTCTGTTTATTCACATATCCATTTAAATGAAAATGTGCCTCGTCACTCATTATGATTTTTCACAGTAATCGATGATTGATTTTGATAAATGTTTTAACGATTAAAACACGATGGTTTATCGAATATTTTTCCATAATAAATTTGCCACGTGTCTACTTCACGACTGTCAAGTATGAACTGTCAATACTAATATTCGCCTAAATCGCGGCAAAAAAAGTAGTATATCTTCCCGGCGGACACTCTGCATAACACTCGGTGGTCGAATAGTTAATGTACACAGACACACCACTAAATGCTACCGCCCGAAAGACCGCTGGTTCGAGTACAGTCCGAGACAATAAATTCATTCACTAATTATTATTCTGATTATGCAATGATGTTATCCGAAAAAGCATTGATCCAATATTGTTTGAAGGGAAGTTTAATGGAAATAACGAAAGCAATTGTACATAACGGCGGCGATAGTCATCATGGAAAATACTGCAATTGAAGAAAGAATTGATGACTTGGAAAGCTCCACAGTATACAAACGTGTACAACCTCATTCAATTTACAATTTACTTATATAACGATAGGATACAATAAATCGATAAATTTCGAAGAACGATGTACAAGTATATAAGCGCGAGCAATTTGGAACCAAGACACAGTTGTAATTTACCGGTGATCAGTTACTTTAGTGTGAAAAAGTGAATAGTGTGAAAAGTAAAAGTGAACAGTGTAAAATAGCGAATTTATTGAAGAAGTGAAAAGTGTTGATAAATAAAGTTTGTAATTTTAAATGTTGAGTCTTTCATTTGAAAAATTCAATACGAATCCGTATGCAACCGCCTAAAATTCGAAGCAATATGCACAAATTATTTGATTAGAATTATGACATAAATTCAATAAACAATAAGGAATGGCGTAACGAGCGTAAACGTCAATTGTTTTGTTGAATAAACAAAACATCGTTTTACGATTTAAAATTCGTGCACAAAACAACTTTTGATATTAGTCGTACAAAATTTTTATTTTTTAAAATATGTATGATAATATTAAATTAGTAAAGTTTCAAAAATAATAACATAGGATTGCATACTGATCATCAACGAGAACGGTCGAACACACAAAATAATATATCGCCGAAGTCGAAAAAGTGGTTTTTAAAAAATCTGTGTGCGCGTATGTATGTGGTGTCGTGCAGACTAAATGTTTGAGTTCTCTCGACAGCCCAGACAGCTTTACTGAACGGGATGAAACTTCATACATAAGTTTTTTTCATAAATTGGGAGATCCCAATGGTTTGTGGCCTAAACCGGCCAACCAGAAGTGACAGCTTCAATAATAGGATTATCTTTTTTTACAAATATTTTGAAAAGTATAGCATTTACGTGCAAAATGGTTATAAACTTAAAGAATCTAAATTAAATTTGTAACAATATCGGCCCTGATTAATTTTCAACATTTTTTACCGGAAATGACGATTTTTGATAAAAAGTAGTTTATTCCAAAAATTCGGCCCTATACAGCCCAGGCGGATTGATTGCTCAGGATGAATCTTCGTTTTCAAGCCTTTTCCACAAATTAGGAGATCCCAGTTATATTTGACCAAAATCGTCAGTCGGAAGAGGCACCTTCCATAGAAATTTTTTCGTTTTTTACAAATATTTTGACCTCGAGTTTTTTGACTAATTTTCTGTGTCCTCTGATCGAGGTGATACTTATTCTAGCGGAAATACATTTACGTGCATTCACGAAAAAATGATTAAAATAAAAAGATTGTTAGTTAAATTTCAAACAAAATTAGTTCAGATTATATTTTAAAATTTTAAACGGAAATGACGAGTTTTAATAAAAAAAATTTTATTTCACCAAAATTCGGCATCTTTATACAAAACCATTTTCCATAAATTGGGAGAGCTGAAATTGTTGCTTTTTTGAAATTTAAGCAGGAATAATGATTTTGATTATACAAGACAACTTTTTTCACAAATCCAGTAAGTTCAATTTTTCGCTTTAGAAATTAATTGTTTTGTATTCGAGATCTATGTACGTTTGTCGTAAAAGAAAATCGGGAGTTGGCTACAACAATTACACCCCTCCATTTTGTATATTAAATATCACATTATTTGCATCTTCTTTACTTACTAATTATGATTGTTTTCTCAAAAATGTATATCCACATGTAATGTTATTATACAAATGACATGTAAATGTTTATCTATATTAAATTGTTTAATCTTCTTTCGCTTTTTGTTGCATTGTGTTGGGCAAGGACGAAGGAAAACTACAATAAAGTAAATATGACTGTTTCATTTATTTTGAAACTATAAAATGACCGAAATGAGTAAAATATAGTTTTCTCCGTATATAAAATTAACGACGCGCTGTTTTTTGTTCTTGCGTAATTTTTTTCTCTCTCTTTGGTATGTGTTAGCGATTTTTGAGATTTTAATATTTGCCTGATCAGTGAGTGATTGATGAACCTAAGCTATACCGTAAAAACCAGGGAAGGCGCCTGTGCTTCCATCAGAGCCGTGTACCTTAAATATTTATTTAAACTCGAGAAATGTGTTAAATGGTAACATGTTCTGGTCATAAGTGTATGAATTTACGATGTTTTCTCGAAATTTTATTTAATTATTTGATAGAGTGATTTTGCTTGCTGTTTTATTAGTTAAACAACCATCTGAAAAGTTTTTGCAATAGAATGTTGGTTGCCATGTTCTTTCTAATTGGATTTAATTGTATTTATTTCTGCTAGTTAGGTGGCATGATTGTTGTATTGTATATTCGACTCTTAATAATTGATAATTTATAAGGTAGCTTACCATCTGACAATACTGAATTCAAATTTAAAAATTGATGGCGGGCTAAGCATATGCTATTGAATATTTTCGAACGTGTATCCCTCGGTTTAAATGGTTTAGGGTTGGTATTAGTGCAACAGCTTAAGATAAGATAACCCCTGGATGTAATTGACTAATTATTCCAGCTTATGACTGAGTATGACAATACTGTTAATGAAATTTAGATATCCTATACCTAATCATAACCAACACAGATTATAAAATTAATGAATCCGAACGAGAACGATTCGTCTTTCAAATATGCTTTTGATATTGGATTACGATCGCTTCAGGAATGTGCTATACATACCTAGGGTCGCAATTATAGTTGGCTTCTATGTCTTTTATCATACCAAATCATATTATATCAAATGTAATAAAAAATAAGAAATAAAACCCAAAAGATAAAATGATGAACCGCAATCTAAATATTTATTTTACTAAAATACAACTTTCATTTGGTTAACTTACGGTATATTTCACAACATACGAGTATATTACATATTACCAGCAAAACAAAAAAAATATTATATGTCCAAAAATTTCGTTAAGCCTTCCGGCAATGTAATATTTGAAAAAATATGATAATAGAATAAAAATGTTTCAAATAAAAAAAGATATTTCTCATATTTCGGAGACTACACTTATGCATGAATAATACACAGACACACAAAATATGTTTACATTTAAGATCCCTAGATAATTTCAATTTATTTAGAGCACAAAAAAAGTTCAAATACTCTAAAAATAAAAATCGATCACATAATCATTTGTTATATAAGTTTCTTTAAAACAAAAAAATAAATTTAGATTCCAATTACTTAAACAAAAAAAGTAAGAAGTAAAGTATTTAAAATTTATAATTTTCCTGTTATCAAATAAAATAATCCTTTATAAATTAAGAAAATGAAAAGATTAAAATTTGGAATAAATTTTATAAAACACAAAAAAAGTTTATCTATTCGTATATAAAATTTAAATTGATAAAATAATATTGGTAATACCTCTCTGGTGTGCATTGAAAAATAAAAGTTCTTGTTAATTGTTTATAAAATATACACATTTTTAGTGGCTGTTGGGAAATCATAAATAATAATTATTACTTTAAGAAAAAAAAATTATTTTAATATGTGGAGCACAAAATTTATATTATTAGTTATAAATAGAATGTAATTTCGGCTTAGATTCGAAATATCCCTCAAAAGTGTATTATTAACATTTAAAATTGCCTACCGCCTTTGCAAGAATATTCATAAAATATATTATGTACCTGCTGCATAAATTCCCAATATTATCGCAAACAAGCTTTTGTAGCATTGAAAATAATTGCTCTGTTTGGTTGTTCTATTTAAGTACTTTTAAAATAAGTAGGATATTATTTTATTTTATTTTATCATGAAAATTAAATTATACGAATTTTATCAGACAATTTAATTTCAGTTTTTTGCAAACTTTTCGGCAGTTTATTTTAGCGTTTCCCCATTACAGTTGTCGTTTCGATGTTATCAAATTCATAGAAGAATCTAACAAAAATTATGTCTAACTTCTTTTATATTAAATAATAGTCAATAAGATCTACTAGCGAACTAAATTTATCATCGATACTGAAATTGCGACGAATTGTTAAATTTTTGGGTTCAGCCGATCATAAGACCACAACCATAATTAATACCGATAAAACTGTCCACAATAAATCGTTTGAGGGAGAAAAATCTATTTAGCATGAGCTGTTGCAGGGGCTCACTTGCAAATTTTGAATCAAAAGTTGTAGCTTCTGGAAATAGCTTTAATTTGAGTCCCTGAATGCTCTTCTAGGTGATCAAGATTCCGTGTTATGGAAAAAATAAAAACGGATAAAATATATTACAAGTCATGCTAGAAACTTGAAATATGGCAAAAAAACTGTTTTTAGCAAAAAAAAAATATTTAAATAAAATTTAATCGTTTTCGGCCAATGCAAATGATGAGTTTCGGAGGTGTGTAAAGATAAAATGTCTTTTATGGAGAGAAATTGAATAGCGCGATTTTAATGATATTTACTTTAATTAGGCATAGAGGAATAGGGATATTTAGGCATTACTTTAATTTGAAACCCTCCGTTCAACATTTTTTACTAAATGAGTACTTTTGTCAAAAAACTGAAAACTTTTTATTTTAAAATGGCTTGAAACATTTATTCAAGAGTGCTTCAAACGCAGACGATATTTCTTGTGTTATCCATGTATATGGATTATGATCCGAACATTAAAGCATACATCCAGAGTAGTTACAGGGGCTTTAAAAAAAATTTAAAACATTTCATATTAAAATGCTTTTAGAAATTATGTTACGACGCAAACAACTATTCTTATGTTATGTTTTGTTTCTTTTTAAGGTTCCATAATCATTTTTAATCTTGGATTAATGCTTTTTTGATAGGTTGCATTTGAAAGGTCCCATTTTTGCAATTAGTTGTATGCTATTCCTATGTGGCCCATTGATTTTGATCCAAACTATCGTAAAAACATAAATATAGGGTACTGGGATTTTCTAAAAAAAAATTAGAACCAGTGTTTATTAAAATGACTGACGATTTCTGAAGTACTACCAAAGCAGCATTCCTAACACTTTTGTTAAAAAACTGAAACGTTCAGACTAGTTACAGACGGAAACCCCTCGGAATTCTGGATTTATCTAACACTTTTGTTAAAAAAAAGTGTTGTATACAGAATGACTTGCATATACGCAAAACTTCTTCATCAAGTTTACCCATAACATATAATTTTCTTTTTTTATATTAATATTATGATTTTTCTTAAATTTTCTGCTAACAGTAAAATTATTAATTTGATTAAAAACTTAATTTTCTGTCGGTTTATAAAATTTTGGCCGAAAAATGTCTGTTCCGTGATAGCGCTGCCTCTGGCGGTAAAAACAATATTCCTTTTCTGATACAGTATTTGTAAAACGCTGTATAAACATCACCATATCATGTGCAATCAATATTTTGCGTAGAAATCATTACCTTCAACTAAACTCCGAAGACTGATAGAACTGAAGTAGAAATATTCCAAACTAATCTACTAAAAATGAGATTAGTTAGGGATAAATGCAGTGCATAAAAGAAATCGAAGTAAATATATTTGTTAAATAAATCTATTTTATACTGCTGTCAACCTTTGTATTACTGATTACTGAAAGAACGAAGGTTGCGTTCGTTTTAACTGTAATATTATAGGCAAGAATAAATGCCGCGTTCAGATCATTTACTAAGTTACAGCGGCAGCATCGAGTAGTCTATCGCTTTAAAATCGAACGAGTTTAAGAACCAAATATTTTTACCTAAAAAACCGGGAAACTATTCGTATATAGCGTTGGTTAGCCGATGCCAAGATTTATTGCTAATCGAAAAATCACCTCTGCCGAAGTGCTGCGTTGCTCAAGGATTCAGTGTGTCCTGGAAATCTAATTTCTGAGAGAAGGTCGCGTTTATATTGACATTTTATTCGAACAAAACCAAAGGGATTTTTCCGGTGACAAAGATGGCGTTTTTATGACCTTTTCGCAGTAATTGGTGGCGATTATGGAAAGGCTGGACGTTAGAAATCTTCTAATCTGTGAAGAGCACTTACTTCAAGCGACTACAAGTGACTTAAACGAGCCATTCATCGCTTAGTTGAGAAAGTGGTAGCTGTCAAGCTTACAGAACCACGCATTTTTTGCACGACATAGCGGGCGAAGTGAATAAAACAAGTACATACATCAAAGTTTTCACTTTTAGGTAAAATCTGATCATTTAAGATTTGTGTGAATAACCTTTTACTTTAAAGTAACAATCAACTGAAAAATATTCAAAGTATTTACTTTTTTGAGATTTTAATACTTAAAATTGTTCTAGTAGAGTAACTACTAGAAGGAAAGAAGAAATTTAACCACAAAAATACAGGGTGGCTGAGACCAAATGTTACTGACTTCTCTCTGCTGTCATTTGTGTAGTTGTCATTTTCGCGCGTCAATTTTTTCACAGATTGAAGTTTGGTTAGTTGTTTACATGTGGTCAACAAATAATTGCTCTAAATTAATATGTTCATAAAATATCGTTATGGAATTCAAACGTAATAGTGTAATTGCACTGTATTTGGTTGGAAATTCACAAACAGCAATAGCTCGTCAGCCCCAGCATTTGAATGTGAATAAAATGTTTGTGTATCGAACCATAACTCGATACAACGAAACTGCTAGCATCGCTAAACGCAACAGAGGCGGTCCTAAAAAAACAGCAACATCAAAAGAAATGATACGAAATGTGTAGAAACGAATCCAACGAAATCCTCGTCAAAGTGCCAATCAATTAGCCGCACGTCTACATGTTTCACGATACAGCATTCAAACCTTATTGAAAAATGAACTACACTTGAAGCCCTACAAGATACAAAAAGTTCAAGATCTTACGGAGGCACAAAAAAAAGTTAGGCTTGAAAGAACACGAGCATTGAAGGCCTTGGCCGAACGTGACGAGATTTCAAAAATTGTCTTTTCTGATGAGAAAATTTTCACCATTCAACAGTATGTGAATAGACAAAATGATCGTGTTTAGTTAGAGCACAAGTCCAACGTTAATTTGGACACAAGAGTTCCCATGCGCAAGCAATCATCAGCTTATGTTATGGTTTGGGCTGCAGTGACTGCAGATGGACGCACTTCTCTGGTTTTCATCGAACATGGAGTCAAGGTAAACCAAGAGGTGTACCGCCAAAAGATCCTAAACGATGCTTTGCTACCTTGGGCACGCAAAAACTTTGGTACGAACCGTTGAACATTCCAACAGGACTCGGCACCGTCACACAAAGCTTGAGCGACACAGCAATTTTTACAAAATTGCGTTCCGCGGCTGATTTCGTCGAAAGACTGGCCACCATATTCACCAGACTTGAATCCCATGGATTTCTCCATATGGTCGATTTTGGAGAGTAAGGTGTCCACTAAAAAATACGAAAGTGTTGATGCATTGAAGTCAGCTCTTGTTCGAGAATGAAATAAAATTCCGCAAGCTCACGTTCGGTCAGCATGCAATGCTTTCTATGGAAGACTGAATCAAATAATCAGAGCCAAAGGAGGTCATATCGAGCAGTAACATGTTTTTCATAAAATGTAATATGTTTTCAACATATTCCACGAAATTTCAATAAAAAATAATCAAAATTAAAAAAATTACAGCGTTTTCATTTGGTAACACTTGGTCTCAGCCACCCTGTATTGTGTGGTTGAAGTGACATACAACATATGTTTTATGTTTTAGACACATTTATCTACTAAATCAAATTTAATTTATTTCTAAATATTTTTACAAATAAAGCGATAACTCGTATATATAATGATAACTCCTTATATATGTAAAACAGGATAGTGACGAAGTGGAAATTGTAGAAGAGAAATGCGGGCAGGTGGAGTTTGTATCAATATTAAAAAACTATCAAATTCTGCTAAGCAAATGACAACTTTCGAACATCCAAAGGAAAAGGAAAAGGCAATGGTGAAAATGATCGATGATTATTATAGGAAAACTATGATAAAATTAACGGGGGTGATCAACTGAAAAAAAAAATTAAATAAGTCTTACAACTGATGTTAAAAAAACTGACAAAGGAAAGGGGAAACGGAAAAATTATTCTGAAAAAATGAGTTCTTGGAGTTGCTGCAATATAATTCAAATCCGAAGTACAAACAAACGGAAGGTTGGTTATGGTGTGTGCTTAAATCTATTAATGTTTTGTGTCCATTAAAGTTGATGTATGATAATTTTATTTTATATTTCAGGTGCTCTTTCAATAGGAATATCTAAACAGCCACAAGAACTAGCATACGATAATAAAAATTCATTATCAAACGAAAACCAAATTGATGAAAATTCGACCCCTGCTGAGAAGTTTAAACAAACCAAAAATTTGAACGATTTGCCAAATTAGACTGCGGAAACAATAAATCGAACTGACGAGAAATTGGCAAGGCTAGTACTTTTGAATCAGTTACAGGTCTTAAAGATTCAGCAAGAAAAATATATATTAGAAATCGAGCACTTAAAAATGACAAATGAACGCACAAAGAGGTATCTCGTTACGAATATGTAGAAGAAAATTATGTAACTGATAATGGGAATAATTGAATTACATGTTGCTTTTAATCTTTAGTAATGCTGTGAGACTGAATATGAAATCGTGATATTTTGTTAATTAAAATGCTTATTTTTTAATTATAAAATGAAATATAAATTTATTTTTATGATATATTATATTTTATGATATTGTTATCTCATAAATACTTTTTATGTTTTTTCTGTTCTGTTTTCCTCTCAAAAGAATGGTCGAATCATCAGTTTCAGCATTTATATATAAATTGTTATCGTGATCTGGATAATTGGTGTCAGAAAACCATTCGTTTCAATCGTTAAATATTTTGCCTACATTATTGCAATACTGCATATGTCACAATTACAGCGGGGCGTTTGTGGTAGGCTGTATGAACTTTATATCCTAAAATTGGAAATCTTCGTCTTAGTTGTCCGAAACATATTTCTATTATAATTCGTTCCTTAGAATCAAGTTTATTAAAAGTCTCATTTATTCCGGCATTAGGAATTTATATGGTGTTAGCAGCCATGGTGATATCCCGTATGCCTTATCTGCTAGTACCATGCAGATTGTTTTTGTTTTCATAAAACTATAAACTTCTGACAGTCTGTAATCTGCGTCGCATCGCAAGTAGCATAACCTTTCCTGTTAACATATTCATCTGCAAATGCATGTGGCTCCAAAATCTCAACATGTGTGCAATCGAGTACCCCAATAACGGAATCGTTAAATGAAATCGTTAAATATTTAAATTTTTTGTTTATTTTACCACCTCGCATTTCATTTTCATCTCAATTTACATATGTCACAGAACTTTTGAACATATTCATCTGTAAACCGATAAATAATTTATATATAATTGTCTTTTATAATTGTCTAAACAATTATGTTTACGCGGACGATAAATTGTTTTCCTTAAATTGATTCTAACTCTTAATAAACTACTCATTTTTACCATTATAGTTGCTATCTACTTTACTTGCATTTTTCAAGTGTTGAAATGTCATGAAAAAGTAGTAAATAGTCTTTATTCACGTAATTTTAAGTAAATGCTGGGAAATTTTTAATTAAATTAGTAAGTAATTGCTTTAAACTTTGCTAGTAAGTTTTATTCACTAACTCGATAGTATTTACTTCTTTTATTCGCTTCATCCAGCGGATCGACCTTTCACAAAGATTTTTTAATTGTGAATCTATAATAGACCTTAGCATTATCAGAGGTACAAAGCCCCTCCAATTTCTTGGTCAAAATTATTTGAGGAAATTAGATGAATTAACCTTGCATTTAAACAATAATCTGGAAATTTTACTCGGTACAGTTTTTATTACTAATCGATAATGCAATTGTTTTTAAAATATTTTAAAACAACCAGGAAGTTTTTAAAGATGTAATCATTATCAGAAAAATCTCGAACACTATATCTAAAGCTAGTTTGTTTCTTCTGTTGACATGTATTCGTTGGCTTGACAGGACAATACACAAATATGTTTCTCTCCTTTTTTGGATTTCTTTGAGAATGAAACTAATAACCAAATAGACGGCATACAGTATGTTGTCAACATATAAAAGAGAACAAATACAACTCTTCCAGATAATAACAGTTATATCAATTGGTATTCATACAACATTTAGAAACTATTTTTGCTTTATTGTTTATGCTTTTTGGGATAACAAGAAAAAGTTGAATCCTCTATTTTTTAACTGTGGGCACTAACTCTTGGTACAAAACATTTCAATCAGTCTATGCTATGTGTGTCTAACTTAAAAAGCGCAAGTAATATGAACATAATATTCGATGGGCTCGGTACGGCTATTTGAAAATTAAACCACGTAATTACCAATAGTAATAAACCTACGGCGAACGATTACTCTCGGATATTTGACCGTAACAGAAACAAACCGTGCGAGATGTCTGAGGTTTAGTTCGAGAGAGCAGGAATCTGATCGAGCACTTTAGTGGGACGAATTTGCTATGTATGCCGCACAGATACGGGCCAGGGAAAATATTCATACAAGATAGCGAGCGATGGATAATCAATGTCATCATCAACTTTAACTCTAAGAGTCGTTCGATCGATTCAAATCGACATCGAGAGAGAAAGTTGATATAGAGCATCCCATATAAGCGCAACAAAATGCCAAGTATCCATCTAAAATGCAATTGCACTTTATAGGTTCAAGAATTTGTGTGGAAAAATCCTCATAAAGGGTTCACTTCCAGCAGTACATCTAGACTTTTATCTCGGCAACGGTGCAAGATAGGTGAAAATTTATTCTAATGAAGATATTTCAGTGTCGAGTGGGACTGGACGTTTAGTGATGATCTTGAAACTTATTAGTTTGAGAGATTTTAAGAAAGTTAGTTTTATTGTAACTAGAATCTATAATTTTGAGATCACTTGCTGATTGAGCGGTTAAAAATAAATTTGTAAATAAATAATTTTTGTTCATACAAAATTGTTCGTTAGGTGTTTGATTTCAGAAATATGAGCAAAACTTAATCTGCTTTACAGCAAAACAATGTTCGCTAAGTACTAACTAAGTATTTCTTTGTAACGAGAAATATAAATAAATAAAATGTACTCCTCTTTGACTTAGTAGTACCAAAATTAAATAGTTGCTTAATAAGTAAAAGAAAAATTGTGTTTATTTATTTTATTTTTCGTTACAACAAAACAGTGTTAGAACTTTGAGAAAATTGTTTTTGTTGCGATAAGTTTCGCTCATATCTTTGAAACCATACAGTTTACGAAAAATTGTGTATAGAAAAAGTTTATTTTCAAACTTTATCATTTCCGCTTAAATTTCCGCCCAATTCAACTGGATATTTTATATTTAGGAAAAAACATAAAAGTGTAGTTTCATATCTGGTTGGCCTGTAGAGCGGCCTATTTTTAGTGAAAAATTGCTATTTTGTATTAAAAAATTTCATTTCTCCTTAAATTTTGAAAAAATTATCAGAATCATTAAACAAATATGAGAAACTACAAAACTTAATTATGAAAATGCATTCAAAATCTGTAGATCGTCTGACCTGTAGGGAGGACTAAAACCAAAAAAATACTACCTTTTAAGCTACTTTTTTGGACTTGGGCGATATAAAAACAAATAAAGATAAATAAAGATTGATCACTTATTTGTATACTGGAATTATTGCAGTAGCAAGTATAGCAAGTTTAAGGCAAAAAATGTTTGGACGCAACGCTACTCACTACTAAAACAAACAACGCTACCCACTACTTTCACATAATGTATTTTGTAGTACTCCACATTTCGGTAAAGAATACGCATGATAAGAATTATTGAAAACCTTTTTGCTCGTTGTATTAAGATATATAAATAGCCATGGAAAACTGAAATCTATATTTTTGGTGAAATAAAAATATTTAACCTAAAAAACAAAAATTTATTTTAGATTTACATATGAAAAATAAAATTACATTGATGTCCTTTGAAATCATGTGGAAATATTTCTATATTATAAGAAAATGGGAAGAAAAATTAATTTTCTTTGACGTTGAACAGGAATTTCAATTTAGTTTTACAATGTACTATATATGCATGAAATTTGTATTCTAAAAATATTACCTTTCTATTGTTAAAATTTTAAAAATTCTAAAGAATTCAGGAACTTTTTTAAGCTCGTTTCAACCCTATTATATATTTTCTAAATTTTGCACTAACAGTGATTTAGTAAAATTTTCTTGTACTCTATCGTTATGTGGTAATTACAAATAGTTTGGCGTAGAAACATGTGGCGTACATGTTCAGCCGACATTTCAAACCGGTAAATTTAAATATAGCGTAATTTCACATAAAGAAATATAATACACATTCTGAAAAAACTTGCTTACCGAGTTTGAAAATGTTTTTATTTTTTTATCATATTTTTTTTAGATTGTTGTGTCGTTGTAATGGCAATTTTGTTATAATTCGGTCAATAAATAATGTACGGTTAAATCTGTAGGGGCCCAAGTTATTTTTCCTATAACTATTACGTTTTTTTGTGTTTCTGAGGAGTATTGCAATACAATATTGCGATTCTCGCTTGTTCGTCAAGAAAATTTAACTCAAAGCTTATTCAAACAATTGGAAACTATTTTTGTTTATGAGGATTAGTGATTGACATAAATTGTGGTTATTGCACCCGTTATCCGTTAAGTTTTGCTCCAGAAACGCTATTATTATGTACCTGTATGATTTATTGTTATGTTTGTATTGTTTTTTATTGTAGTGTATTTTTACGTACCATAAAACCTAAAACTGCCATTAATTATTTTCTTGTGATCGTCGTATTGCGTCGCATATTAATTGTTTCGGAAAAGTTTCCAGTAAAAATTGTTTATAGTTGTGAAAAATCAAGAAGACTTTAGCAAAACCCGTATTTTCGTTAGATTCCTAAAAATACGAGTATTGTCGACTTTTCTTATATAAATGTTTCACTTTAATAAGCATGAAAACAATACGCTTTTTAGCAGCAGCTATATCCAATAAATTTTCAACAAGTTTAAATAAATTTAAATAAAATCTGAAGAAAAAAATGTCTATCTAATTTAAATATTTATTTCCATTGTGTGGAGTGAATAGTACGAGTATTTTAGTTTCCCCATTTCTGTACGTACCGACCGACCGTGTATTAAATACAGCATGAGCACAATAAGCACAATTTTTTTTAATGTATTCATATTTGACCATAGAATACACTACCCTATTTCTGGTATATCTACCCTTGCTAAAATATATAAGTATGTATACACAAAATGAAGGAATTTTTTTTATCTTCTCAGACATTTTTCAAAGTCTCAATTGTTTTTGTTTTTGAATTTTATTTTATATATTATGATAAACAATTTTTTTTTTCATTTAAATTTTACTGTCATTTTTCGTTTTTACAAAATTTTCATATAAAATGTTTTCCATTTATTTAATACACAGTTTTGCCATCTTTGTTGTTAAGTATATAATAATCATAATAAGGATATACTAGCAGCAGATCAAAATTAGTAACAAAATTTAAAGGTAGATACTCATAAAATTTTCTAACAGTAGCGAGAAGCGGTGCTTACGTGAAGTGATCATTAATTTCATAAAAATATATAATATATTGAAGCAAACAAAATGATGTACGATGCTTTGCATGTTATTTACACTACTTATGTAGTGACAATGGATAGGAATTAACATTATACCATTATAAGATTTATATATTATAAATTGTAAAAATTGTAAAAATTATCATTTTGTGATAATGTACATTTTTTGAGTATGCTTATGAAATACACTGGCATTTAGAGCAGCTTTTTGTTAAGTAACTAAATCGTTTTTAGAGTTTAATAAGTTTTGATTATGATACAAAGAATCAAGTCGGTGACATTTTATTTAACCGAATCGTCATCGGCACATGATTGACATTATGGTTGAAACCAGTCGGTTAATTTATTTTGTGAAATAATTTCTTTGTTTTATTGAGTTTCAACTTGTTCGGAAACTGAATTTGTGTGAATACTAAATTCTCACAATAGTGCATATGGCTTGTTGCGGAAAAAATAAAAATATTATTTTGCTTGACCGTTGCAGTATATCGAATATGTTTGAACTCTCAAAGTGTTTAGTTGTCGGTTCACACACTGCATTTTTCAAACAAAACTCAAGCAGCACGTGTATTGATATGTGTAAAATTATTTTCATTTTTTATTAGAAGCGTTCTTCACTAAATTAAATTTGTTGTTGAACTAAAAATTAAATTTCAATCTGTCTACTTATATATTGTTTCTTTGCCATTCGAACCTACCTAAAGGAATACTCTGTACTTGCATATCAGAAAATCCCTAGCTCTCTACGCTAGCCCTATACCGGCAATTTTCTCAGTTAGTTTTCACAATTTTTTCTGGAAATTATGGATAATCTGTTTTTATTTAAATTTTTTATAAAATAAAAAGATTTAAAAACAATCAAAACTATTAACGAAATTAAGAATTTAACTTTATTATTGTGAAAAAAGGTTGAGTTTATTGTTGTCGTATCGAGCTTGCACAGCTGCTCCAAGTTTGAGAGCTAAATGTTAAGAGAAAATTTCGAGAAATGGAGAAAACTAATCACGAGTTTTCCATAATAGGTATTGAATATCAAAAAACACTAGAAGAAAATGTCCCCAAAAATGCTATCTAACTTGCACAAATTACACTTACGTTCGTACGGAACACTCTTAAGCGAAACCGATAGGAAACATAAAATTTTAAAAATCTAGTAGGTATGAAGCACAATGTAAACTTCCCAACATTTGCTAAACTGGGAGCCGCAGTCAGAAAAAACTTAATAAAAAAATAATGCGATAAAGGACCTTACAGTGTTGTTATCCTTGGAAATTTATTTTTACTTAAGAAATTTAACGAATCTTATTTTAGCTCTCAATAAATTTCGTGTCCAAGAATAAGAAAAACTTTAAAAATTGTACCGAAAATCTGATTTTTATTAAATAAAAAGGCAGAAATGATTCAAATTGTATAATTAGTCAATAAATTAATATATAAAGTTATTTGAATAGTTTGAAAGATGCTTATTTCACTTATAAAGGGTGTTTTGAACCTCTCGTTCACATCTCTAAGTTGGTTTTATGTAACAACCGATTTGACAGCTGACATTTGCTTTGCCATTAGTTGCATTTGCCATTTCATTATGAATAGACTCACGCCAGGCCAACTCTTGCAAATTGTGGAATTTTTTTTATCAAAATAATGGTTCTGTTCGCCAAACTCATCGTTCAGTACACGTCTATTTTACGGTCGCCATAATCATCCATCAAGCAATCGACACTTTCATGGCGAACAGTCGCATGTTTTCTCATTTAGAATTATTTACTTTTAATTTTATTTTTTATGTTACCTGTATTATCAGTTTTAAATTATTTGTAACAGCCTTATTGGGAGTTATATATAATTATAATCATCATTGGCGGAAAATGTGGAAATGTATAGCAATTTGGCTCAAGAAAGTATTACGCATTATTGTTGCTGGAATTAAGCGGTGCTCGCCAGTTGAATGATGAATCCTTGCCAGAAGAAACTTACGCTTAATTGTGCATTAAAACTTATTTACTTAGCTGCAGGAAAATATGAAGAAAATGTGCCTACGCGGCAAGAAACGTGTTATATATAATTTATTTGGATGTTGTAATGAACTTCGCAGTTTAAGCGAATGCGCTTCTATAGTCGAATTGAGGTGGAGGGTTCATGAAATTTTCGTTAGTGAATAAATAAATAAATCCATCAGAGCGGGCGACACGTTTAACTATGGATCGGTTTTGCAGCACGTACACTCTAATGATATTACACATACAGTAAGACATCAAACAGTGCGTACCGAATAAGCGATAGACGTTGCACAGCGTAGCATTGTGGAAGACTCAAATCAATAAATTCGACGCCGTTCTCAGCAACTGGAGATGTGTCCATCCACTTCATTGAAGCTTTTACCTAAGGATGTTGGTTAACGTGCTTACAAAATTCAACTTGTGCAGGAATTAAAGCTATCCAACCATCGCACACACCAATAATTCGGCTAATGGGCTGAAGCACAAATTCATATTGATGTTGATTTTCCAAACAAAATTTTGTTCAGCGATGAAGGTTATTTTTGGTTGAATGGGTACGTTAATAAAAAGAATTGTCAGATTTGGAGTGAAGATAATCCACAAGCCTTTAACGAAACACCATTACATCCAGATAACTGTTTGGTGCGTCTTATGGGCCGGTGGAATCATTGGTTGGGGGGCAGTGAACGATGATGGGCGGAATGTTACAGTCAACGCTAAACGGTAGAGAGACATGATTTCTAACATTTTTGTACCCCAATTGGCTGGCATAAATCTTACTGATATGTGGTTCTAACAGAACGATGCCACATGCCCCACAGCGCGGAATACAATTAATTTACTCAAAGAAACATTTGATGAAAAACTAATTGCACGATATAGTCCTGTTAATTGGCCACCGAGATCATGTGATTTAACTTGATTAGATTATTTGCTTTGGGGATATGTTAAGTCACTTGTCTACGCCGATAAACCAGGGACGATGATTGAACACTTGGAACACAACAGTTATTAGCGAGATACGGCCGCAATTGCTGCGAGAGTGATCGAAAATTGGACCTCCAGTTTACGCTATGTATACGCGCCAGCCGCGGCAGCCACATAGCTGAGATCATATTCAAGCATTAATGGCATAATATTATCTAACCAATAAAGCTAGTTTCACTGATACTCAAAATGTGTGTTGTTCTATTTTAATTTAAAATTGTGAACCTCTAAAAAACACCTTTTATACATATGATGGATTGATTGAATTTATGAAACCTAAGCTCAAAATTAAAGCGGCACTAAAAAACTTAAAATTAAATATTAGTCGTGGCTATTCTATTAATAAATATTTGTTATAATAAATTATTCAAAATACTTAAAAAAGGAAACAAGTTTTATTCATAAAAGTAATAAACCAACATCGCGCTTATTTTGTTATTACTTAAGATGCATGGCTGAAATGTAAAAACACAGAAAGACGATTGGTATTGTCAAAATCATTATATTTCTTTTAAGTTTTTATTTTGATTCGTTGTTAAGGAGCATAATTTTTGTCTAAATTCAACTTCATACTAATAAAAACAAACCAAAATTTCGTATACGTATAAGGAGTCTAGTGCACCATTTTATATTAGTGTGTGTAATTTTTCTGTGGTTATATTTGTTTGTTTTCTGCGAATGTAAGCAACAAAAATTATGAAAAATTATGAACAAATCGGTTCAGTTTTTATGGTGGTTATGTCGTTTCGTTGTCTCACTTTTTTAACATCCATTGCTTTTGAGCAGGCTTTAGTAAAAATAGTGGTTGAATTAAGACATTTTTTTAACCACATACAAAATGTTGAAAAAATATCAACATACAATAAACGTTATGTCAGGGTTTTTCAATGCGATGTCGAATGAATATATTTTTTCTCGCAAAAACACAGAATTTGCAATTAAAATTTAAAGTTAAATAATTAAATAAAATAAATTTTATTTATAGCATATTTGCATTTACAAATTTTATGTTATTGATGGAAATGTCATATTCAACTAAATTTAAACGGCTACTATATGGATTTCGAACAAAATTGACCCTCTGACTAACGTTTTTTTTTGTTTTTCCGCGAGCTTAGTGAGTATCCAACACAAGCCGCACATACAATTATTTCTGCAAATATGCTGCAAAAACCCTCACTTTTACCGCGAAGATGCAAAAGATGAAGAAAACGCATCATGCTGCCATTCACTGTGTGGAGTAACACAATTAGTGCTTTCTTTGGTAAAAAAAATTAATCTAAAATCCAAAAAAATAATTTTTATATCGAATATTTTTTCAGTAAAATGCGCTTGGTTTCCTTACTGAATACTAAATTAATAAACAATTTGTAAACTAGAACATGGGGCGTGTCATAAGTGCTTCCCATAAATAGATTCAGTAATAAATAAGAATTTTTCAATTTCAGAAATTCATGTTGTATCGATTCACACAGGCTAAGCTAAATTTCTAACAGGAAATTTCAAATTGATTCTTTAATTTACTTCAACATATATGAAAATGACATCCATGAAATACTCGTGTAAAACTATTAAGATCCTATTAGCTTGGACAAATTCGAAACTGATTGAAAATTAGAAACCAATAAATTACTTAATTTCATCAGCATGCAAATTTATTACGGCTTTAAAATAAATTTTTGTCAAACGTAAACAAGATTTAAGTCTATTAATAGCGATTTTGCTAATGTAGTAGTCAAAAAATTCGAAATATTTGTTAGTCTTATGCAGCATTCTTGTAATAGCGTTCTGGCCGTTCTGTGAGGAGCAATTCTATAAGCAGATACTGTTCTCTAAACACGAAAAGTTATCTTTTCGAGTAGAGCTGAAGAACCTTCCCCATCAGGCAAAAGTTGATGGATGAAAACGATGTCTGCGACAGATCGTCTCTTACTGAGTGGTTTTTGGATAATAAGCTCCAAGCGGCCGAGATAAGGATGCTAGATGTAAATATCCACCCATGGAAATCCGCGCAGAGCAAAGTGCAGACATCTACGTTGTACAGCTTCAATTCTTCGTATGTGCACTTCATGGTATGGGGACCAAACCTAACTAGCATACTCGAGCAAAGGTAGAAAAAATGTCATATAAATAGCCCTCGTAACATAAGGGTTCAAAAAATTTGTTTCTTAATTATTGAAGGTGACTAATGTTGTTTGTACATACTCATAAATGAGCGAATGTATTGCTTTGCATACACATTCAACACGATTTGGTTCGCAGATATTACGGTATGATTTTGCGAGTATAATAGATATTCAACTTGTCGTTGCTGCTCGTTATTTGAATGTATAGGGTTCAGTTGCAATTGAAAAAATTTAGTTTTATATTTATAAAACCATTATTAATCAATAGGTGATTTCTCCCGATGAAACAAAATTTAATTTGGATAGGCCAGATGGTATTCAGTTCTACTGGAGGGATCTTAGAAAGGAACCAAAGTACTTTTCAAAGCGAAATTTCGGTGGTGGAAGTCTAATGGTATGGGAGCTTTCTTTAGCCTTTTCTTTCAACCAGAATGAACAGCGCGTAGTACATTATGGCGTCTTAGAAGAGCATTTCTTACCTTATCTGTACATTATTTGTGAGGAAAAGTGAATTTTCAGCAAAATAACACTTCAACCGTAAGAGTCAAAATGTCAATTCTTGGTTTTTGGAGCATTACATACCAATTTTAGATTGAACCGCTTTTTCTCCAGACCTAAATCTCATAGAAAAACAGACAAGACTACCAGACTACCAATGAGTTGAAAGTGGCAATTGAAAATGCCTGGAACGAATTATCATCCGAAATCATTCATTGGAAGTATGACTAACAGGATTCTAGCATTGACCGAGAACAAAAAGGGGCCAGTGGCATATTCATTTTTTTAATTTTTATTTATTTTATTGACGTTTGAAGGTCTAATAAAAAGTGGTTATATAGTTACGGTACATAATAAATTTTTAATATATGAATTTTTTGTACGAGTTTTATTATTAATTAAGTGTATGTATTTCGTGACCGTCCTCTATTTTGCATTATTATTATTTTATTTATCATTAAACAAAATCCGGAAAAAACTGGTTATGAACTACATGGATCATACTGTATTTACTCGAGCAAATTAAATTTAAATATTTTTCCATTCAACTAGATAGGCTAGACAAGTAACATCAATCCTCAATATTAAATTTAAATTGGAGAATTTCATAATCACATTTTGAAAAGAATCGATAAAATGTCTTATAAAGTTTTCTTTATATAAATTTTCACGTTCTATATTTGTTCTACCTTATTTTTTTTATTATTAATTAGATACGTGATTTGAGATTCAGCAATTATTGAAAAATTTATATTTTCGGAGCCCAGTTTGTTAAACACTTACCAAGCCATTTTTGTGTGGGCAGTCGAACCTCTTGCACCTTTCTGACGGCACACAAGTTCGCCGGTATTAATCGCTACTAAAAGCTACAAATACACGTAGCTTATTTGTTTAAATGCGTAATACGGCGGCGTTACGTGATATTGCAAGTTTCAAAGCCTCCTTCCAAAATAATAAAATAAAATACAGAAATAAATAAATAAATAAATTTACAAAAAATAAAATAAATAAGAATGGAAATTGAAAGAATAAGAATAAATATATCTGTGCGCGGCGTATTCAATTTGTGATCGGGAAAATTAACGCTTGATTGAAAGCCAAGGTTAGTTGACCTGATGGTACTCTTTAGGATTTGCTTGCTGAGTTTTTGAACAAACTATATATTTTTTGGGAGCAATTTGTAGTATCGATATTATTGGTAAACTAAAATTATGAATGTTTTTGAATATAATTAGTGAGCGTAATTTAGTAGTGAAATGATTTTGGTTTCATTAGTGTGATAGTGTGGTGGTTGGTGGATGACTCAAATTTAGCAGTTCTGTGAATATTTTTTTCTGTTTCTACACATAAGTTTTGTTAGGTTTCGCAGATTTCAGAGACAATGATCCCTCTAACTACTATAGTGGCCTAGTCGAACTTAAAATAATCGAACTTATACGTGTAGTCTCCGAATGTCCAGTAACATATAGGTTACAAGATAACAACCAAGTGATACTTAACAACCTCTTCGCCGAGAAATTAAACAAGTTATCTCTGTTAAGGCTGTATGGTTCTCAAATTGTCAAAAACGATGTTTAGTAAAAATCAGTTTTTGACAATTCTTCTTCGTTTTTGAAATTCTTTCTTTAGCATGAACTTACATGTATAATTGAGGTTATCGTTTATCGTTTTTTTGAAACGCACAAATCGAATTTTTTATGGTTTTCTCTCTAAACAGCGAAAAATTTTTACATCAAGGTGTTAAGAAACATAAAATCGAGGGATTAACTCATGATTATTAAGATTATTCAAAATGTAAAATTTATTTGTGCTATAATGGTTGAAATCCGTTTTTAGCCTTACTGTTAACTTTTGTAGCTTATAAAATTGAATTAAAATGTTTTAATAAAACACTTGTATAATTTTTCCTTAGGGTGGCAATATTTATTTGTTATTAGGAAGATCGATTTCGAAAATAAATTTCTTCTTCAGTTCCTTTTTACAACTAATAACTAATTTACAACTAATAACTAAGGTATTAGTTGTAAAAAGGAACTGAAGAAGAAATTTAATGTTAAAAATTTCGATTTTTATCGATCGGAAAATTACGTCAAACGATAAGTTTATTTGTTTTTACGCCGCAATGACACGAAATTATGATGATCAAACTTTTTAAAGACACGAACCAGTACATTTAGCGGTATTTAAATATCGATACTAAACAAGAAATTGTAGAAGAAACAATAGTTCTTAGTACTATACCGCCTTAAGTAATTAAAATAAACAACTCATTAAAACATTATGAAGACCAAAATATTAAAATTATACTAGATGCTCAATATCGGATTAAGACTTAATAGGAAAACCTACAAAGTAGAAATTACACAATGGGCATACCAAATTCTTTATTATTATCCAGGCGAAAAATTAAAGAAGCTATAAATACGTTGAACAAATTAAATTTGCCTTTCTCAGCGGTTGAAGGAGCCTTAAATTTCTCAGAAATAAAACTTTTAAGTTATACTTAACTGTACTTAACTTAACTTTACATTGTAAACATTTCTATTTCCGACCTATATCAGATTTACCTGAAAATAATAAGATCACAGCAAAAATATTATATGAAACTGTAAAATGATAACGAATTTTTAGCTGTAAAAGAAAATTTTATTTTTTATTTAATTGTTGAAAATTTAACTTTGTCGCTATTTTTAAAACGAATAATGTAATTGATTTGTCAAATACATATTGAATTCCTAATCTTTTAAATTAAAATAGTGTTTAAAAACGAATCCCAATATCATTAACAATCAATATATTCTTGCAATGGAAGAAATATCTTACTAAAACTCAACAATCTTTCAATAACGTCAATGACAAGGTATATCTTCTTGGAAATAGTCAGTTTCAAATTCTATCAACAATTTGGTATCCATTCCCTAAAAAGAAGAAATTAAAAAGAGTCCTATCTCTAGAGATGATGGATGTACTCCTATTAAAAATAGAAACTATTAAAATTATTAGTTACAGCATAATATTTTTTTTTCTCGTTATATATATATGGAGATGAACATTGTGTCCATAAACTGCATATTTAATAACCTTGAACTTGAATTAATTTAATAATATGTACGGCTGACCTTGCTAAATACCCAAACCGAGAAATCTAGCGGATTTGCATCCGGTGAATTTGGTGGCCATTGGGCAGTGGAAATAAACCGCGGAACGTTGTTTCTCAGCCAATCTTGATTGACGCGCACTTTATGACTCGGCGCCGAGTCCTGTCGAAATGTCCAGGCTCTGCGGCCGAAATTTTTTTGTGTCCAAGGCTTCAACGCTCCCTCCAACACATGATCCCGATAAATTTAAGCATTATCTTGATGCCACGGTCCGAAAAAACGAGCGGTGAATGGCCGTTATGGCGGCCCAAACCATCACCATCGGCGGCGCTTGGTTTCGAGTGGCAATCCGTTGGTCCAAATTTTCAGTAGAACGGCCGGGCAAGTAAATCCGGTCGTTTTGCTTGTTCACATATTGCTCAATAACGAACGGTGACTCATCGGAGAAAACCAAACTCGGCAAATTGCCACTTTCGTGCAAGCGTAACAATTCCTTTGCTCTTTAAACTCTAACTTTTTTTGAGCATCGTTGAGACCATGCGTTTTATATAATTTAAGGCCTTTAGTCCAAGATGATCTTTCAATATGTGATACATCCGTTCGAGCGAAATGTTCGCCTCACGAGACATTTTTCTGCCGCTCCGGCGCGGATTCCGAGCCAATTTGGCCTTCACCTTCCCAATGATATCCGGCGATGTTGCAGTGCATTTCGGCTGTGGTTTTCCAGCCAAATATAGAGCAATCACACCATTACGCTTGAATTCCATTGCGGCTAACTTTTTTCTGAATATTTTCCACTAAAATGCTTTTGTACGCTTGTAAACAATGCAATGAACTGTCATTAGTGTAAATTTGAGCGCTCTGTCATCACTGGTTTGACAGCAATGAGTCTGAAGTTGTTAACACTTCGTATCAGTCACCCGGTATATATCATAGTCATAATTTACTTTTTGGTTTTACATTTAGTACTTGTTATATTCAATAGCTCATCAATGAAAATATTTAACATTTAGTAATTTATGACTTGTAATTTGAATTAGCCAGCAATATTAAAAAAATTAAATTAAAAGCGATTCTTACTGTAAAGTAACTTCAGCCATAAATAATATAAGGTTGGGAAAAAATAAATTCATTATTTTTACGTTTATTTAATATAGCTACAATTATTCGTTTTGGCTTAAATATGCGCCGTTTTTTCGATAACTCGTTGCCATTTCATTATGCAATTTCATTATGCTGCTTTTTCCAAAACGCCTTGTCCCTATATACAGGGTGTCCGCCGGGAAGATATACTACTTTGTTTTGCCGCCATTTAGGCGAATATTAGTATTGACAGTTCATACTTGACAGTCGTGAAGTAGACACGTGGCAAATTCTTCCACAAGACCATTTACGCCACCGTACATATGCCAATAGGATGTTACAGCTCGCCCATGACAACCCCGATTTTCATGAAAAAATCATAATGAGTGACGAGGCACATTTTCATTTAAATGGATATGTGAATAAACAGAATAGTCGGTTCTGGGCAATGAAAAATCCTCACATTATTCATCAGTCACCTTTACATCCATTAAAAGTGGCAGTCTGGTGTGCAATTTGGTCAGGAGGAATCATTGGACCTTACTTCTTTGAAAATGAAAAAGGCGTAACGGTAACTGTGAATGGGGAGCGATATCGTTATATGATTGAAAACTTTTTAACGCCACAACTGCATACTTTGGGCTTGATTAACATGTGGTATCAACAAGACGGTGCCACATCGCATACAGCCAGGATTACAATGGAATTACTGCGAGAACTCTTTCCACAACAAGTTATTTCAAAAAATGGTGATATTGATTGGCCTCTACGGTCGCCTGATTTGACTGCTCCGGACTTTTTTTTGTGGGGATATCTAAAAAGCAAGGCTTATGCAAACAAACCAGAAACGCTTGAGCAACTCAAACAAAATATTCGTGATGAAACTAATGAAATACCGCGTGAAATGTGTGAGAATGTAATGAAAAATGTGCTCAAAAGGGCTCGCATTTGTGAGGCTACCAGAGGCGGACATTTATCTGATATTGTATTCCATACATAATTGCCGACATTAAATGAAACATTTATCAATATAAGATCCATTCTCTTTCATTTAATCAAAAATCATAAACAAACAAAGTAGTATACCTTCTCGGCGGACACCCTGTATTAGCAAACAACTGGGATAATCAATTTTCACAAGCCTCTATTGAGGGAATTTTTACACCACCAAGAGCGTTTGCCATGGACAAGCGGAGTCAGAGATGATAGTCGCTTGGTATCAGATCCGGACTACATTGTGGATGCATAATAACCTCCCAATCAAGCGAGCATGTGAAGCCTGGCGTTGTCTTGTTCGAACAAGACGCCTCTTCTGTTGGCAAATTCTGTCCGCTTCTGGTCGATTGTTGCCTTTCTGTTCAATTGTTGGTAGTATAGATCCGAATTGTATGTTTGGTCAATGGGCAGCAGCTCAGTAGATGATTCCCTTACAATCCTACCAAACACACAACGAAACCTTCATGGCCGTCAATCGCGGTTTGGCCACCGTTTGGGCTGCTTCGTCAGATTTCGATAATGATCGTTTCCACTTGACATTGTCGTATGTCGCTTCAGAAATGTCTCGATTTCGTTCTGTTTGGCCTAGAATTCGCAGATGGAAATACGGTTCATCAAGTTACTGCATCAACTTGTGCGGTACCCAAACATCGAAGTTCTTTTCAAAGCCAGCCTTATGCAAATGGTTTAAAACTGTTTTGTGGTCAATCTTCAGCCCCTGGGCGATGCTGTGACAGCTCGCATGCCGGTCTACTTCGATAATTTCCAGGATTTTATCTACATTTCCAATGGTAGGCCTTCCAGTGCATGGTGCATTTTTGATATCGAAATTACCGAAGCGAAATCGACGAAACCAAAATTGTGCATGGAGACAGCACCGAGACCACAGACACCATTCACAATTTCAGCCGCCTAACTTGCGTTTTCATCTTTATCAAAGCAAAATTTTAAAATATAGCGAATTTTCTCTTGGTTTACCTCCATCCTTGACACGCTATAACTCACAAGTGAATCGGTCAATCAAAATAATGGCAAAAGAATTTTGTTAGTACATGAATCCCTCTTTCCAATGAGTAATTAGCATGGCCTACTGAAAAAATAATGGATTTATGTTTCCCCAACCCACTATAACGGGTAGCATTAGCGAAAATCAATACTACTTATCTCATCAGTTAAGATACTCGTCAGATAAGTTTCACGGAAAAGTTAACAATATGTCATTTAAGTGTAGTGCTTTGTTTACTACAGTGCTTCTAAAAATAATGAAGTCATGAGAAAATATTTATAAACTTTGAAAAAATAAGAATAAGATTTACAAACTTTACAAATAATTACTTCTTGATATGATCAAAATTCATAAAATCAGTTTCTCGACCACATACAGTCTGCTTCAAAAATGAAGAAATAAACTAACGCATATGATCAAAGAAGTTTTTTAAATTTAATTGTAATCTATATGTTTTTAATTAATATAATTTCAGTCTAATGCATAATTTTAATATGTACAGGTATGACATATACCGGACAAGTGATGCAGTGGTTAAAGCTTCGGCACTTAGAGCGGGAGGTATTAGGTTCGAATCCCATCAGAGGCTGGATTGGATGCAAAGCGAATTTTTTCATCATTCATTACGATCGGGGATGTTAATAAACACAACTAAGACCTCTCTGTTGGAATGCACAACACCACTCCGATCCACTGTCCATCTCAGTGTACTGGTTTATATAGAGCTTGCAATATACACGTGGGGTATCCTGTAATTGTGTGAATGAGTGGTGTATGCGTGAATGGAAAGAGGAGAGGGGCTATTAATTTGACCTTCAAAGGTCATTAAATTCACTAGACAATTAATACTTTCTTTTATTTTAAAAAAATCACGTTACTAGCCTATGGTAAGAATTTATAATTTATTACTAATTAATATAAGTAAATTATGCATTCAACATTTTGTTATACCTATAAATTACATGAACTTTTACGAACATTGCTGCCATCTCTCTTTTCCGAAAAGAAACTGTCAACAAACATTTAATGAAGTAGCAGCAGTACTGCTTGGTACTCTAAGTGCAATCCCTATTTTGGTTTTATATACACACATACAAATCAATAATGATCATTATGTACATTTTGTAAAAGAAACAAAAAATATTATTATGAAAACTCTCAAAAATAATACTTCTGTGGGTGTCAAAATGTTTGAGGAAGCTTGATATAAAACAATGGCCAAATAAAATGTTATTTTTGTATAAATACTAAATAAGCTATATGTGTACATATTAATGGTTTATGGATGCTTTTAAATTCGGGTTTGGATAGGTTGATTAATTTTCGTGGTTTTTTAAATACATATACGGAAATATTACACTGATTTTGCTGTACAACATTTGTGGTATTATTATGTTACTTACTGAGTTGTATCTAAAGCATTAGCGCTAGAGAACACTAATAATATTGGAGTTGTACCTCATTTTCACGACTTTTTACTTCAGTTTAAACCGAATTTTTAGGTTTTGATTTTTCCATCTGCATTTCAAACATCACGTATATTTATATGTGACGTTTAAAATTTATTTATGTGCGCCGATAATGATGAAATTGATGCCCATTTTTGAGATACTTAAAAAAGGAAATTACCAAAGCAATACAATCCTTAAATACCACTAGCGAGGCGTCGAAATTCGAATCGCATACAAACATATCTAAAACGAAGTTTAAACTAGATTGTGTTAATTTTTATTTCTATTCATCTTGTCGCATTTGTTAAAAAAATGATTCAGTCCAACTGGATAGATTTATTTTCTTTAATTCCCTAAACATTTTTATGTGAAATACAATAAAATAATTTTTTATAAAATGCTGTAGGTCGTGGTTTGGGAATTGTGTTATAAACAAAACAATATAATTTTGTTATTTCCCGAACTTAAATTACAAAACATGTAAATTTCAGAAAGAAGCAGTAGAAGCGAAAAAATATTTTTCAAATTCCCAAAACGATGTCACAGCAAAATATGAATTGAAAATTATCTATGTGCTAGATATAATCTATTAGTTATGCGATGTACGAGTATATTACAAAAATAAGTTCTTTTGATTTTAAAAAGACAAAATACTTTCACGTATGTACTCGTATATGTGTGTAGAGAATGTGTCGAAATGCATGATTTGTAAAGGTTCAAATTTTAAAAATTTTACTAACCGAACGGTTAAAGCGGAGACAACTTTAAAAAGATATTTCATCCTTCGTAGTCGTTAAAATTTAAGCGGCGTATTAGTTTTTTGTAAACAGCAGCCGAACACAATCGAAAATATTCTATTTTGCGTATACGAATTTTTAGTTCAAATGCAAAATCTTTTGACTAAATGAATACAGTACATACATATTTTGAAAACAAGGAAGGGACGTTGCCTACAGTATACCTTCAGTACATGTAAGGAAATAAAAAATTAAACAGTAAATTCGAATGAGGTAATAAGAGTGATGTTTTCTTGGGTTTGAAAGTACCCTTTTCATGACTTTCTTGTGTATAAAGTGAAATTTCATAGATTGCGATTTTAACATACACTTTTACTACTTTTACATAAATTGGGAGATCTTGGCGATTTTTGGGCAAAATGGGTTCATCGGAAGAGGCAGATTCCATAAGAGGTTTTTCGTTTTCTTGTAAATATTTTGAAAAGCATATCATTTACAAGAAAAACGATTTTGCAACAATATCAATTCAAACCAGCTCGATGTACAGCCCGCAGGCGCATTGATTGATCAGGATTAAGTTTCATACTTAAGTTTTTTTTCCATAAATTAGAACATCTCAGCTATCCCAACAAGCTCTTTCGTATTCTGCAAATAGTTTCAAAAGTACTTTATGAGAAAAACGAACTAAAACAATATCAGTCAATATTAATTTTACAAAATTTTAGCGGAAATGACCATCTTTGAGAAAAAAACCGTTTTCAACAACAAAACCGCCTCCTTACAGCCCAAACGGATTGATTGATCGCGAGAAGCTTCATACTTAAGCTTTTTCCATAAATTGAGAGGCCCCAGTGAAGTATGGTCGAAAAGAGTAAGTCGGAAGTGGCAGATTTCCGGTGGATTGTTTTCGGTCAAACTTCGCTGTGTATACACCACGCTTGAAAACGCTATATAGCCTTATCGCGCGGGCTATAATAGTATAATTTTCCACCTTAGTATATAATTATAAAGTACTATTATTTCATTAAATCTGAAACTCCACAGTCCAGGCGGATCGACTATTTGGAATGAAATTCCACACTAAAGCGTTTTTTATAAATTGGAATCCTTATAATCTTTCCTTTAATGGAAATTTGTGTACTGCAAGTGGTAATTTCCATATTAGCTCTTTCAATTTTTGCAATGATTTTCTCATATTCTTATATGGGCTCATATGGAACTTGGCCATTTGCGCCAATACTACTATACGGCTGGTACTGCCCTCTTAGTAATTGTAAGCTCGTACTGTTAATATTTTAAAATTATACCAATCGCTATCTTTAATCAAAACAAACAATTATTACATATAAATCATACCATTTAGAAAAGCTATTTATAATCATTTATTCATACGTAGAGTACAAAAACAACATTTAAATGGAATATTCTGGGATGGATATTTTGTTGTTTTTTACTCAACTTAAAAACATATTCCGTCTTATACAAGTTTAAATAGAAAAAACTGGGGCGAGATGAAATGTATTGTTTAAGGAAATTTTATTTTTTTCTGGGATGAAAAACTGGGCTAACATCATATGCCTAAGTTTGGTCCCAGATCACTTTGCGAAATATTTTTTCAAATTATTGAAATATTTCAATCGCCTCGTCGAATTTTTTAATCTCTTAATGATTTCTTTATATTCGTAAAATTTAATAACCTGGAAATTTTAAAGCAGTTGGTCCTGATTTTCGGATTAGTAAATGATAAATACCGTCATATCCACCAAATTATTCATGAATTAAGTATTAATTGTCGGGTAACGCTCACTGCTCAGTCGACCCGGGCGGGTGAAAAAGCTGAGTTTTTCCGGTTTTATAGTGTTAAAGCATTTAATAAATTCTAAATAGTTTACTAGATGATTTTCAAATGGGAGGTTCTTATTTAATTCTTCATTCTTGTGTCTTATACACTTATTTTAAACAACACTTATCTCGGGTTAGCGACTTCATCATCAGCGAACAACTTAGTTTAATAGTGGAAATATTATATATATTTTTCATGAAAAATACAAGGTATAAAGCAGCAGATGTGTTTGCGAGGTGTGTAATTAGGTTACATTTATTAAGTACTTTGCTCGACGTGAGAATAGTTCTATTTTACTTATACCCGTTCAGATCCGAAATAACTAAGTGATGTTAGTATCCAAGAATTTTTGTTGAGACAGTTTCTCGCACTATGTTTATGTCTCCGAATAATAATTAATATTTTATTCAAACTACAACAAATTTTTTGAATTCCATCTCAAAAGGAAAAGGTCAAGAGTTATTTGACTTCATGTACCCGTATGTTGCGCTTTATGTGTGTTTGTAAAATAAGAGCCAATTAATATTTAATTTTATTTTGCCATAACACAATACATTAATTTGCTGGAAATAAAAATTAAAATTAGTTATTTATATTCAGACACACCACATATTCAGAATATACGAGTATTGTTATACTAATGAATTCCAACTCTAATTAAATAACTTTTTGTTTTGGAACTAATAAATAAGTTAAAATTGTATACTGCAGTTTAATTAAATTTTCCAGGCCGTATCATAATTTTTACAATAAACAAACCATAAATAGAATTTTTTCGCTAAAGCACTTTAACAAATTAAATAGTCAAAGCGGAAAATATGTGTTTTATTCGTTATCAGTTCCATTTTTTACGAATGCACGATGCATAAAAAGTCAATGTGGTTTGTGGTCTCAGTTCACGAATGCTATGTATATGAATATACGGCCACTTATTTGAGAATAGCATCCCGAAAATATGGTTGAAGGTTCCAAATGTTTTTTTCTCGCATTGAAAATCTCATGTTGCGAGATGAATTACATGTTTTGATATTCTAATATTGCTTTATACTCACTATGGCACATATTTGCTTACATACTTATGATTTGACAGAATAACGTTATTTCGGTTTTATTTAAATTAATCAAAAGAAGAAGGGTTTGAACAACGAAATTTTTGCATTTAATAAAGAGTGATATGCTAATATTTTTGAATCAAAATACTTAATGGTTTTTGGTGGAATATATGTACATGTTCCAGGCTTACAGTGATAGTGATATGTAGATACACACATGAATCTATGCACAGAGAGATGTTTAAAGCAAAAAATTTCTAATCCATTTTCAGAATACATTATGGTTGAGTGATTTTTAAATCAAGTATTTTTATTTTTGTTTATTAAGTTTTTGCTATGATGATAGATATATGTTTGTATCCATCTACTAAAATATGTATATATTATGGTACGAACTCGTAAATCCCAACGTAATTTATGTATGTACAATACATTATACCATCGTCGAATATTTAAAAATACATACAATATATCTGCTTACTCCTCAAACACTGACCGATTTAATCTGTGATTTTTTTGGAAACCAATAAAAATGTTACGAACCCTGAATAATAATGATGGATTTACAAATCAATTTTCGTATTTCCGAAATGTTTAAAATACGTGTCCGAAATAGTCGCATTAAACATCATTTCAATGAACAACTTTAATTATTGCGTTTAACTATATTTGTATATGCGTTATGAAACCACAGACAATCAAAGGTCAAATGTTTTTAACAAAGCTGTTGTGTAATTCTGCATTTTAGTGTATACTTATGCACGAGCACAGTTCCAGTTAAGAAATTTGTGAGAAATATTTATTTTTGTTGCGGTTAAAATTGCAGGGAATGGATAAATCTAAAATCCCGAAATGTAAAATTACATATTTAATACGTATTAGTGTTGAACGCGTAGATCAGTATTTTTAAATTAAAAAAATATTTTTAACAGTTATACAAATTAAATAAAATGTTGAAAGAAAGAAATTCTAACAAAATAAAATCTAACCACATTTTGCATTAATTTTAAAATTAATAACATTTTTTTGTAAAACGATAGCCAAAATAGTTTGTCGTGCAATCAGCTACAAAATTTACGCGTAAATAACAATATAAACTATAAAACAAGGGGGTGATGTGGTTTCTAGTACCAAGAATCGATTGGGATGAGTCGCGTTCGGGTTACATTTTCTCGGCTTACATCATTTTTATAAACATTTCTGAGTACCAGAAATCGATTCCGATGGGTTCTGATTTCGGGAAAATTTATTTAGGAGGTCATCTGGTGGGATCCGGGCTCCATTGTGTCATTTTTTTCGGGCAAACGATTTAGATCAAAATTGTTGAAAGCCCTATAGTGGAACAATACTAAAAATAAACTTACAATTTGATAGCAATTTAATAATCGCAAAGAATAATTACGTACGTCGTACTGCATTGGAGTTTATTCTCCTGTGCACCGTTTAAAGCGGTTGGGCCCGTGGAATTTTCCTCGCTGAATTATAACACCTCATTCTATTGAAAATGATTTGCTTATTCTCTTTCAAGCTGTGCAGCCTGTGGTTTAATTTCTAGCTGTGAATAAGGAGTCGAGTCGTCTTTATACCCAAAACTGGCAGGTCGGATTAAACCGGTCCTAAGAATAATCGCCCAATGACTCCTCGAACTTTTTTAAATCGTTAGAAAAAATCATTGATACATTCATTAAAGACCATTTCTTCTCTCAGATATATGCTGCTTACAGAGTTAGCAGATTCTGTGAATCGGCGCTACGTGAGCTTGTTACTAGGATTCAAAGATCCCTGAAAAATAAAGAATTTCTCATGAATATCGTCCTGAATATTACTGGAGAATTTGATAGCAAATCTTTTACAACAATTATAAATCCGTGAATTAAATTTGGAATCGACAACATTATTATCAACTGGATTGAGTCGATGTTCAAATTTCGCTGGTTCTCAGTTTCTGTAAAAGTTTAGTCCGACTTCAACAGTCAGATTTTGTGCCCAGGGTTATGCTGGCGACCTAATT
The DNA here is from genome assembly GCA_963691935.1 of Nephrotoma guestfalica. NCBI lineage: Eukaryota > Metazoa > Arthropoda > Insecta > Diptera > Tipulidae > Nephrotoma > Nephrotoma guestfalica. The sequence goes on from OY829913.1 coordinate 180,558,231, forward strand.
ATAACTATCTCAGAGAAGCATCCCAATGTCATATCTGATCTAATGTAGCAAGCCCTCCATCTGTACAATCTTGGTGCGTCAATAAGGATCTTTCACTTAAATCCATTTAAAACTGATATGGAGATATTCCCCAAACGCAGAAATCAAGATGGCCTTATTATCAAAAATTATATTTCAAAAAGCATCTGCTATGTATTGGCAATGTAGCGGAGCTTCTCGCAGTCCCCGGGGATTTTCTCCGAAATTAATGTGCTGTATCTTCAAATCACTACAACTACCCATGCTATCTTATGCACCTATTATGTGGTAGCACGTAGTCAACTTAAAGTTTCTTATTGTGAAACTTAATGGCCTACAAAATATTGCGTGTAGGGAATTACACATGCTTTGTCGTCTACTCCACTTATTGATATGGAAACCATTTTTTCGGCTGTAAACCTGATTTTGGGCACAGCTTGCTCTGCTGCTTAATGCTCGGTCTTCACTCAAAAAATTTTGTCACGACTACTAAACAATGTCATGACAAAATTGTATTTTTACATTCACAACTGTTAACATCAAAACGTATATACAATTATTTTATCCTCTTTGTTTTGTTTAATTGACAGTGAAATACAATGTTCAACTCATTTTGTCACAGTGTCATGACAAAAACATCACTAATTTTAATAAACCTTCTCATTATTAAGGTGCAATGCGTATGATCAGATTTAATACAAATACTTTTTGACAGGACATTCTAGCATCATGATAGTATTAGGCGAGTGAAGGTCGCGCATAACGATTGAAATGTAACGGAACGTGGAAGGCACCGGCAAATTATTAACAGATATAACTAGTTAATTTCAGTAACTAATATGGTTAATAACAGATTATTGCCTGAGTTCAATTTTTATAAATCATTCTCGGTGGCCCATCCTTCGAGAGATTTTTGGATGTTTCAAGAATTTAATGATGTACTGTTTAAGTAACTAGTCTTCCATGCCTAATGTCCAAAGCTTGATTTTAAGGATTCAGGGAGTCTAGGTATTCATTGTTCAGCTTTTCACGCTGAGGTCATAGCTCCGACTCATTGTGTATTCGAAGTTGTAAAGTTGCAAATATCAACATCGTCTTATACACTGGCTGCAAGGCGGTGCTTAATGCTTTGAGTAACCCCTTGAATGGTTCTAAGCTCATCAGAGGGTGTAAACATCTCATAAGTTGTCTTTGCAGTAATAATAAAGTTAAAGTCATGTGATGGCAGCCTACTCTGCTGACATTGATGGCAATGAGACTGCAAATTCTCTGACAAAAGTGGGTTCACACTCTAATTTTATATGGTCGCAACCAGTCTTTCCTTTATCGTTTAATAGTGGTAAATTTGGAATCAGATCAGATTCCACGTGGATCAGATTCCACGTTTTTAATTCCAACTCGATTGTTGTAAATCAACTGTCGTCCTTATCAAGGTCTAAACTGATTTAGTTTGCCAAGAATGCCATGCACACGCGTATACTTTGGCTAGGTTGGAACTCTGGCTAGGTTATAGCATTTCAATAAAAAAACGACCTGATTCTGTTTCAACTAATTAACCTACCCAATCCGAAAGATCCTGTTTAAAAACTAGATCGTACATTCAAAATTAATCAATCAATCAATCAAACGATTCATCGCCAAGAAGTGAGTATTTGGCAAGAAAACAAAAAAAATTGTAGTATTTTAAATGTTTAGTATGTTTTGTTTATGTTGTTTTTCGTATAAAATTAAATGAGGAAAAATTAAAAAAAGAACTAACAAAAGAAAATTTGGATGTTCATTGTGAAAATTCTAAAATAACATTTCGGGGGCGATTTTGAAAAGGAAGAGATCAAACATTGTACTGTTGTATATTTGTTAATAATCCCATGAATTTATCTTTAAAATGAATAATTAATTCTCTTTTTATAACCACATGTAAATACAAATATAAAGGATGCCGGGTACTATTACGAACTAAGTAATTCGAGTTATAAGGAAATTAATAAGGCTGGAAAGCCTTTAGTTTCCATTATACTTTCCTGAATATTCCTACTAATGAATAAGGAAGAACTTTCCGCATACTTCAAAATTATGATACTTCAGTGGAAATGAAAATAATGGTTTTAAAGTCCATACTTTGTGCCCATTGAACAAAAGATGTAGTAATTTTATTGAGCAAAACTTTCTCGTTATCATCACCCGTTTTAAGAATCTCCCATGAAAATAACCTCTACACTATTATTGCCCATAAAAATAGATTCATGTTAATTTTTACGTTTCCATGTCATCACACTAAATGCCACAAATTTATAACTGCTTATTCTCATATTTAGGTACAATAAAACCAAACCCAATTAAACGAGAGGAAAAACTTGCCTTAGTCGACGCGATATCTCTATAGGGAATAGGAAAATATTATTTTTACAGTCTTGAATATTCTTAACATCTTACATATAAGGACCTTTAATAAGATTCCTTAAAGAAATTTCGACATATATTTTGATTATCCTTTTCTGGTTTCTTCATGTATTCGAACGATTTCCTTTCATAAGAATTTTCCTTTGCTGAAGCAATCAATACCTTTTTATCTATTTTATACGAAAAATACGTATATGCATATCCTTCACACCATTGGCACAAAAAATAGCACAAAGCCCTAACCATAAAAACTATAAAAATTTAAATTCTGCTATACAAATTTTTATACACCGAGTATTATTATGTTTTATCTCGTCTATAGGATTTCAACTTTTAATTTTATTATGAATAAAAAAATTTAAATAATAAATTAGAAAATGAACAAATAGGTAAGGTAAACTTTTAATTTTTTTTTATTTTAGTTTTAATTAAAAAAACGAGAAGCTATTTTTAGAAATCTCATACACACATATGAGGATTTGAGCAGGAAATTTAGCATAATTTTTTTGTAAGAAAATCAATTCTCATTGTTCGATGGATTAAAACACAAAATAAGATTTTAATACTCTGAAAGGAGAGTTTAAACAATGATATAAAATGGAATAAACCAGATTATTAATTTCGAATTAGCTGACGTATCTGATCTATAGAAGTATACTCTGGTTTTATAGTACACAATAACAAATTACATTCTTATATAACGCGGATTAGAATATCAGATTCTAAACCATTTTGGGAAATTAAATGTTGCGGAAGTTTTTATCAGTACATTTCAGGTTTCGCTCCAGTTTATGATCTAATAGTCAGCATTAATATTTTAATTATTTAGTAGTATATTTTAAGGGGCCATCTACTTCACTTGAAGGATTGTTACCTCACCAGATATTGAAGTGTTAATTGACCCAGAATGGATTTAATTTTTGCATGAACTTCGTTATTTTGGTGTTATTTAATTCGAATTGTGGCGTTTCAAACCAGTGCATTTTGGTTGTGTATTTTGGTAGTTCCGAATTGGATAACTTGTATATGAATGTGTCAATCGGCCATGAATGGTATGGGAATATTTATTGAATAAGATTTTAATTGCAGAACAAGGGCCTTTATTGTCTGCCAAAATTGTCATAATTTATATTTAAATGATACATTAAAATCCTTGAATGGTTAAATTATTATTTAGATGCAAATGATTATTTTTCCTTGTCCATTTAGTTCAGCAACATCAATTTAAAGGCTGCTTTCGAGCAATTCATGCGAAGTGATTGATTTACCTGTAGAAATGATTACTTTTAAAATTTGAGTATGTATTCTAAGTGTCTAGGAATATACTCGTAAAACTCCCGTTTTTAAATTATTGTAAATCATTTCAGTACTGCTAAAGTAAATAACTATTGTTGTACGTATCAACAATTTGTTGAAAACAGATTCCTTGGTGCGTCCAGAGGGTATTGTTTTATATGACGAGTTCATGTACCTAATATAATTTCTAAACCCGAGTCACTTTTTTTCAACCAAAAGAAATGATAATTGGAACAATCTGGTTTTTTGCTATTGGGCGGTTGTACAAAACTTTGGGAATGTCTACTTATATTTCGATGTTCAATTTTCTTTAAACGCTGTCTTTTCATTTTTGTATTTTACTCCATAAGACGCACTCAGGAAATGCCAAAATCGAAAAGCGATGAAATGGAGAATTCCCTTTATTTGTGTTATTTTATTCATATGAACTGAACGTTTGAAAACGAAATTATTTTATTTTCTTATTGGGATAGATACTGGATTTGCTAGCCGAAATCCTGACTACTCAATTAATTTTACCAAAGAATTTTGAATTTCAAATTATATTTTTCATAAAATTTTTGTTTATTTTTGCGAATGCAAAGTAAAGTTTGCTACAGCAAATTTTTGTGTTGTTTTATTTTTATAAGAAATATAATTTCAAATTCAAATTTCATTTCCATTATGACCTATCAAAAGGTAAGAAAATTTTGTAATTTATATTAGTAAATTTTACAATATATAATTTTATTTTTAATTTTTAACATACAATTTTTATAGACCTACCATGTCGACAACTGGAAAGAAAACAAATCTTACCAAATGTAATTTCGTTAGAAACTAAAATCAAGATTTTGGATAGATTCAAATCGGACAGGGATTGATCCTTGTGGTAGAAGAGTATAAGGGGGTGTGGGTTTGAATAAGTCGACTGTAAGAACACTAAAGCGGATGGAAAATTATATTCGTAAAAGTGTGGCCTGTGGTACAACAGTGAGTGTAAAATTTCCAACTTATAAACGGGATCATATTATGGAAGCCTTTCTAAACAGAAGACAACGGTAAAACGAGAATACCTGGAGACCAGTAGTTCTATTAAACACAAAGCGCTTCAACTTTTCAACCAAATGAAAGAAAGAACACTCATTACCTCGACAACTGAACTTTCTAAAAATACTAAAATGGCCTAACTTGCATAAAAATTAGCCAGGGAATATCTGTACAAATTGGCCAAAATTATTCAAGATAATTCTAACAAGCCTGAACAAGTATTACCGATGAAACGGGACTAAAAGAAGTTATCTGTTGAAAAATCTGCCAGTGGATTTAAGGCAGCAAAAGATAGAGTCATGTTGCTATTTTGTAGCAATGCATCGGGGGATTGAATGTTAAAGACACTCTTTATTAACCGAGCTTAAAAATCACGAGTGATGAAATGTGTTAATATGAACAATTTACCAGTTCATGGGCGGTGCGATGAAATAAAAAAGGTTGGATGACTTGCATTTTATTTGAAGGTTGTTTTCACCAGTACTTTTTCCCGAAGTGAAAAGCTATTTGGAAATATAAATCTTCAGTTTAAAGTGCTGTTACTATTAGATAATTCATCAAATCACTCAATAAATTTACAGCATCGAAATGTTAAAATTGAGTAGTCACCACCCAGCACAACATCAATAATCCCAGCTCAAGACCGGGCATAATTTCTACTTTTAAGGCATATTATATTAGAAGAACTTTTCCCGATATCTTAGGAAAATTAAATGATAATGAAATTCTTACTCTTCATGAGGTGTAGAAAATTTTTAATATTTTCAATTGTGACATATGTTGGTTTGGCAGTGGCCGAGATAAAAAAATACAACTCTTAATGCATGCTGGAAGATTATTTGGCCAGATATAGTGACTCAGAAAAATATTGTGCCGTCAACCGAAATGTTATATTCAGACATCATCGATCTGGCTAATTCTCTCAGGGGAGACGAATTCGAAGATTTTGGTATTCCCGATGTACAGAGTTAAGGAAGTTAGTTGAAGATAAGGAAATGTCGAATGCCAAGCTCATAGAGTTAGTATATGTGTTTGATGGCGTAGTAGAAATGAATTTCGATAGCGAAGAAACCATAGACCAGTGTACACCAAAACTAATTGGAGAGGGTCTGCAGTTAGGCAGAAGATTGCAAACGTTCTTTATGAACATAGATCCTGATACAGATCTTGATGACGGATTTTTCAACAGCTTCTAATAAGAAAATATCAATGCTCAGTATCAGTTATTCCGATAATAAATGTGTCAAAGAAAACTCGAGTCCTGGATTTTGAAAGTTCGAATGAGGATTTAGTTTAAATTTAATTTTAATTGTTTTAATTTACGTAAGGTAAATTTTAATATTTCAATATTAAACACAATGAATTTAGCAGTTGAATTGCAATAAATTTACAAATTTAATAAATAAAATTTAAATTATTTTTGACTAAAATCAAATTTAGATTGTTCTGTAGTGAGGTCGGCAGAAGAAAGACGTTTTTGACTTTCTCTGTGTAGTAAAAAAAGGAAATTTAATGTGTTATAAATATATAATATATATACGTAACCGTGTTAATAATTAAATAAAAAGTGAATAATAATAAAAATTTGATTATTTTTAATATTAGTGAAGGGAAATTAACATACATAAAAATAAATTGTGTGTAGTGCGCAGCAATGCTGAATGAATCACACTCATTTTTATGTAAATGTTTACTGTGTGAGAAATCCAAAGAAATCATAAGAGGTGTTTTCATTATGTTAATTCATATTTTGTTATATTTTCCACATAAATTTTAATTTTATTTATTTAAATATGTTTTCATTTATTATATAGTATAGGGTTTTCCAATAAGATTTCTTTAATAAAAACACAATAATTGTTAAGGAAATTGAAATGTTTTTTATTTAATGTGAAGTACAATCGATACAATTAGGTTCTGAATAAAGCGTCATTCAAATGGCCTCCACGACTTCTTCTGCAGGAACGAATTCGATGAACCCAATTTTCTCTAGCACTTTTTCCACTAAATCAAGTCGTATGTCATGAATAGCACGTTCAATATTGACTTGTAAAGCTTGAAGAGAGTTTGGTTTATTGCTAAAGATCAATGACTTCAAATAACCCCACAAGAAATAGTCTAATGGTGTTAAATCACAACTTCTTGGAGGCCATTCAATATCACAATTTCTTGAAATAATCGAATCTCCAAACTTTTCTCGCAATAATCCAATTGTTGCACTTGCTGTGTGGCACGTAGCCCCGTCTTGTTGGAACCAAATGCTGTCAAGATCAAGTTCTTCCAATTTCGGCCATAAAAAGTTGGTTATCATCGATCTATACCGATCTCCATTGACAGTAACGGTGTTGCCAGCTTCATTTCGAAAAAACACGGACCGATGATTCCGCCAGACCAAAAACCACACTGTCAATTTAGGTGAATGTAATGGTTTTTCATGAATAATTTGTGGATTTTCTTCGCGCCAGAATCGACAGTTATGTTTATTTACCGCACCACTCAGATGAAAGTGAGCCTCATCGGAGAAGATGATTTTCTTAAAAAAATCGTTATCGTTTTCAAGTTGTCCCAAGGCAAAATCAGCAAATTCACGACGTTTACGGTCGTCCAATGGCTTCAGTTCTTGAGGGAGAAAAATTTTATACGGATGCAAGCCCAAATTCTTTCTCAAAATCCGCAAGGTTGTGGTTTGAGACAGTCCCAATTCTTGAGAACGTCTTGGAATCGACAAATTGCGGTGTTCAGCAATACTTGCATGAACGGCAGCAATATTTGCATTATTTCGAGCGAATCTTTGTCTTATTGGCACTTCAACATTATGTAAAGAAAATGTACGCTCAAAATTTTCAACAATTTACGACGTTTACGGTCGTCCAATGGCTTCAGTACTTGAGTGAGAAAAATTTTATACGGATGCAAGCCCAAATCCTTTCTCAAAATCCGCAAAGTTGTGGTTTGAGACAGTCCCAATTCTTGAGAACGTCTTGGGATCGACAAATTGCGGTCTTCAGCAACACTTGCCTGAACGGCAGCAATATTTGCATTATTTGGAGCAAATCTTTGTCTTATTGGCACTTCAACATTATGTAAAGAAAATGTGCGCTCAAAATTTTCAACAATTCGACGAACAGCGAGCACACTTGGACGATTATTACGACTATAAAATGGCAAAAGCGCACGAAAAGTTGCAATTGGAGAACGATTATTTTGATAATAAAGCTGAATAATTTGTAAACGTTGTTCTTGCGTATATCTCGCCATGATGAAATTGTAAACATTACTGAATGCAATGAAACAAAAAATTACAGATCATGACATATTACCAATGGCCGAAACGTCACTTAAAAATCATATCATTCCATCATAACATTTTGGAACGTATAGACAATTTCCAGTCGTATAAATCCGCCGTTCCACACTTTGATTCTTTCCTTGTTTCCTTCCCCTTCACCAACAAACTGTTGTTAGTTTGTTGGTGAAGGGGAAGGAAACGAGAAAAGAATCACAACGAAAGAACCAAAGTGTGGAACGGCCGAATGAAGATAAATCGATTTCGTGAATAAATACGAAACAGTGTGTAAACGATGAATAAAGTGGCAATTTGTAGAAGCCTTACAGTAACAAGTCCGTAATTATTATTATCCTTATATAATATACTATCGTTTCTTGGTTTATGAAAAATAAAATGTTACTTGAAAGGAAAATAGTCCATAAGTTTAATTCATTAATAAATCCACCATATTTATCTCAAGTTTGCTGTGAACAAATGGTGAATTATAAAAAATTGGTTATTCAAAAAGTTACAGCACAAAACAAAAATTTGACAAAAATTACCAATACATCTTTAGTTAGTTATTGTTTATTTCATATGTGTGGAGTTAGCAGGACTTATTTTTTAGTAGATGTTGGTGGTGATCAAGGTCTACTTAAATACAAGTCCTGCCAAAGTTTGTTTAAGTGTAGATCCTGCTAGCTCAACACATATGAGGTGAACAATGACTAACTAGTGATGTATTGGTGATTTTTTTTCTATAGTAAATTTTTTAGATGACTAAGCATAAATGTGTTGGTGTGGAATCGAATAAGGAATGAAATGGAAAAAATTGTGTGTACATTGCGTTGTTGGTGTAATACAATCTTCGGTAGTTATTTTTATGTATGTATCTGTCAGTGAGAGTTAGAGCAGGACTTATATTTAAGTAGTTTTTGGCTCTGCTCTAACTCTCATTGACGGATGCCTGTATAACTGCCGAATATTGGATTGGTTACACTAGCGGTGCACCGTATTTTTTTTCAAATGTTCTTTGTTTCTGCACCAACACATTTATGCTAAGTTCTTTGAAGCAATTTGCTGTAGAGGGAAGGATTGCCGATACATTTTTGGTTTGTTTGATGTGTGTGGAGTTGACAGGACTTATATTTAAGTGGATTTTGGTGATCGACGATTGTTTTATGTTTTTTATCACAATATATGGAGTTTGCATAACGCAGGCCTTAACGTAAACATTAAAAACGCTTATACAATTGCTATGGACATTTTTTTCTGTTAAGTTTTGTTTAACTTTATTTATTTTACCTCGCAAATGTAGCAGATGAACGAATTTTCATTCGTCTGAGCGAGCACTTTGTTTATTTGTCCTTAATTTTGATTAATAGTTTTTATTTTTAAGGTAGTTTTCATTCGGACTTTCTCATTTCTCGCTATGAGGTTATTAACCCTTTAACTGTTTATGTTGAGAACTGGATGTCGAGTATACTCGTCATAAAGATAAAAAAATTACATTCATATTATTATTGTACGAACGAACTGTAATTTTTTCCTGAAGAAGGGCAAATAAAGATTATTTAAAAAATGTACATTTTAGAATTTTCGTTAGCCTGTTAACTTTATTCATTTTAATTCGTCTTAGCTGAAAAATAATTAAGCAGGGAGAAAAAGTTTTTCGAAACAAAATTAAACAGAAAGGGTTAATTTGATGATCGTCGTATAATAAAGAGCAAACTTTGTTTGTGTGCAGTAATTTTTTTCGTGTTTTGACGATGAATATGATAATATTTTTAGGTTTTTCTAAAAAAACTTGAGATCTTAGAGCGAATCGTTACGGCTTTGGGTAATTAATTAAGACATAAATTTAATGTTGTATAAATAATTTTATTTTCTAGCTCCTCTAATGATTTAACATTACTTATTTATTTTCTGGTTCAGATTAAATTTCATATTTTTTTATGTAATGTAGATATTAATTTAAATTAACTGATCAAGATTTTGGGTGGAGGCTTACATAATATTACAATAGTTTTAATTATAAAAGGTCTTTCAAAAGTCACGCCTAGATGTCAGAAGTAAATAATTTCATAACGCAACCTTTTGTTTATGTCATTTTGACGTTTGTGAAGTAGACATATGTAGAATTATAACGATGGATACTAACACAATAGCAGAACGCATTAAAGTTATTCAAACTTATTATGATATTATCATATCATCGATATCACGACGTTCTCAGGAATCAGGTATTCATCCATCGACTGTTAGGCGAATTTTACATAAGAATTTGCAATTGCATGCTTAGGACAGGATGGAGCTACGAGTCACACAACACGTGAATACATCCAGCTATTGCAGTCTAAGTTTCCATGTCGTCATAAACAGGCTATATATCATGCGATTTAACGCCATTAGATTCCTTTCTTTGGGGTTGTAAAAAGCAAAGTTTATATGAATAAACCAACAACAATTGCACAGCTGAAAAATAACGTTCGCACCGAAATTGTTGAACTTAATGCGGTAATGTTTGAGTGAGTTCTTAAAAATATTGATTTTCGTATAGAAGCCTGTAGACGTGGCCGTGGTGAACATTTAAATGATGTCATTTTTCACATATAATTGTTAAAAACCATATTTTTACAAAAAATAAAAAACACCAGCAAAAATCTAAGTATTTTCATGCTTTATTTAAAAAGAACATCTAGGCGCGACTTTTGAAAGTCGCTTTAGTTTAGATCAACAATTTGTTTTGCTGGGGTAAGTAATTTGGGTTTAGGGCTTAATTATGAACTGATCTAACTTGATTTATATTTATCACAATTTATTTAAAAGTATAATCTAATTTTATTACCGAAGAAGTTTATAACATTTAATTTGATTTTCGTTAATGTTACTGGATAGGGATTTTGCTGCTCACGAGCAGTGGAATAAATGACATGATAAGAAAATAGTTGCGATTGAAATTTGTGTATTAATATTTTTTAATAAATATTAATATTCCCCAGGTTGCCGATTTAAAGATGCAATTGTTAAAGACCAATACCATCGTTAACCATCAATCCTATTAAACCTTTATCCTTCCTCTAGTAAATTAGAATTGTGTTGCCTTGTGCCCCTAGATATCTGCAACCGGGTCGTTCCCAAAAAATATCTTTTCTATCCTTTCTATTGTTATGTGTAAACAGGCTGTTGGAATAGTCCCGGCGTTATCCGGGTCACTTCTCCAGTACTTGGTCCTACAGCTAAATCAATCAATTTAAACTTTTCTGTAGTATTTTTGTCTTTCTATATAACCAAACAAGCTTGCTTTGTTTTCACATTTATGCGTATAATGAAGACGAGTTGGTCTCTGCACCATCATTTACGACGATTTTGGACAGCTGAATTTAAACCTGGCCGTACCAGCTTGATGCTCGGTGCCGCGTTTGCTTATACTTTGGTCCAGAAACGTGTTCGAATGAACATTTCCAACGCTCTGTTGTTACAGTTTGTAGTACTGTTGATGAAACTTGGATACACCATTACACTCAAGAAACAAAAATACAGACAAAACAGTAGACTGCTAAAAGAGAATCGCTGTCCACTGTCCGGGGGCGAAAGCTGTCCGCGCGTTGGGTGCTGCGTTTGCTTACTTTGGACCAGAAACGTGTTCGAATGAACATTGCCAACGAGCTGTTGTTGCATTTTGCAGAGCTGTTGATGAAGCTTGGATACACCATTACACTCCAGAATCAAAAATACAGACAAAACAATAGACTGTTAAGGGGTAATCGGCTCCATAAAAGGCAAAGGCTGTTCCTTCGGCTGGGAAAGTGATGGTGACTGATTTTTGGGACACTCATGGTGACGACACGAATTGCGGAAAAACGGCCACTTTTTCAGAAAAAATCTTTTGCTCCACCTAGACAATCGCCGTCTCACACCTCAGTGGTTGTTATGGTGAAAATTCACGAATTACGGTTTAAACCACTATCCTTACTAACTAGAGCTAACACCAAGCAAATTTGTGTCCCCTAACCTAAAAGTTGCGCTTGGAGGACAGAGATTTTCGTTTAATGAGGAGGCCAGCATCTTCGTAACTAACTATTTTGCAGAGAAAGATGCCGAGTACTATTTGGACGGATTGAACAGATGAGAGCATCGCTGGGAGAAGTGTATTGATTTACAAGGAGACTATGTAGAGAAATAAAAATAAGTTTGAAGAAAAAATGTATTGTATCTTTGTTAGGTCGGGAACTTTTCAGACAACCATCGTATTTACTTTGAAAAACGTTCGTCTTGAATAAACTATTGATTGCTGATAAATTACGACTTACCAATTAAATATGGACTTAAACGCAGGAAACGTTTTTTATTATTTTATTTTATTCATCAATTTCGTTTCACAACTATCATTATTTATAAAATGCCAATCAAATAAGCCCATGCGATAGCAGCATTAACAATTCGTGAAATTTTCTGTAATAATAATAATTTTTATTATTTTATGAAAACTGATGTGTAGAACTTCAAATTCCTTAGTTCTATTAAGTACTTCAAAGCATAATCTAGATACTCGCTATAGCATCTCTTGGTCATTATATATTTTGTTTTATCATCATCAGCCTCAACACATCATTAATGTCAGCAGTAAAAATAATGTCAATCTTGCTTCTTATTGCTTTTATTCAATTTGTCAACCTTGAGGATATTATCAGATATTTTCGTTACTGTGATGAACTTGCTATTTGGTTCTATTAGTAAATTTCTATTTATAAATAATCATTTAAAGCTGACAGCCTTTAAACGCGTCTTTATTTTATAATTTAAGTTCAGTTTGTCAATAATTGTCAATTAGTTCTTAAACGTATGTATTATTTTAAGTTGATGTTCTGTTTTCTTGTTCAGAACGTTTTGAAGGATTTTTCCCGTAAATTGATTTTTTATATAAAAAGGCAAGCAATTTCACTTACCTGTATGTTTACTATATCCTTTTAATATCACATCATCGATTATAGTGGGCTCCGAACGACCTTTGCTGTTCAGCGCATAAATTATTATTCTATATGAGCTTCCGATATTTAAATTGTCTATGTGAAATAAAACAGGAGGTTGCTGCAAAAAAGGAATTATCTTAAAATTTCTTGCTAACCAATTAAAAGAAACAGATGTAGAACTCAGCAAAGTTCAAATTATTACTTTGGTTTCAACATTTTTATAGTTGACGGCACTGTACTTACATTTAAACTTATATTATGTGTTAATCTCAACGCGGGTATTTCCACAATTTCTAATAAAAATGATTGTGGCAAACCACCATCAAATCCTTCCATACAATCTAGATCAAATGAATTTGTTGTTTGATTTATGATGGTACAATTTGTTAACGGTGCCGGTCGTCCTACAATGTATGCACAAAAAATTTAAGTCTGTAATGATTTAAAAATATTGTACTAATATTTTACCAGCGGCAACAATTTGAAATACACATGGAATTTTTTGAAGCCCTACAGAGTTTTTCGCCCAGCATAATACTGTACCATAGTCTAAATCTGATAAAGGAGTGTAACTTAAAATTGAGGAACCGTTCTATAAATAAACGAATTATTTTATGTTTCGAATAGATTTTCAATTGATTTATAAAACATTACCTCTTCCGAATTCAATTTCATTTCGGTTTCCGTTTGATCCCCAGACGCATTAAACGTCCAATGAAAAGTGGCGGGTTGCGGTGATGACTCCACTTCACATTTTAATAAAAGCGTTTCGTGCTTTAATGCGCCTAATATTTTTTCACGATTAACTGAACACACGGGAGCATCTGCAAATTAAAAATAAACATACTTTATTACAAAATTTATTTGCAGGAAATATAAAAATTAGAAGTTCATAATGTTATACATATTATTAAATCGAGTTTCCTCAATCAGGGTCACGGTAGAGATAGGACATGTTACTTTAAAAATCGAAAGAATTGAGTTTTCAAACTTCTGCAGGGGGCAAACTGCTTCTGGGTATGACATACTAGCATACCCCTTACCAGGGATAGGGATTGGTCTCGATTTTACGATTAATTTTACACTGTTCCCAATTGGGGTCATGCGAGTGTGTACTAACCCAATCAACGGTTGCTTGTAGTTGATGGTGAGGGTGTTGTGGAATTATCTCTGTTTGATAGACGCCCTCGGTCTATCAGCTCTTAAAATTTACTCGTCAACGATACCATAAACGTTTATTTCAATAGACAAAAATATTTAAAAAACAAAATCCTATATCAAGGTAAAAGGAATACAAATAAAATAAATAAAATAAGTAAACATTCAATTAAATATGAGACACGTGTTCAGGCAGGCATAATCTTCATTGTGTAAAACATCTTCCATAGTAGATGCTCCACATACCTTCAAAAAGTTATATAAATCGAAATGTTTTCGGTTTAATTAGCATTGATCACATAAGTCATTTTATGAAAGTGCTTCTTGCGGGAGAAACACTGAAACTTGCGTTTCATGTTAGATTGATGCTTTGTTCTTAAATTTCGACCTTTAGATTAAATGATATCCATAACAGCCAAAAGCAACATGTTGCTTCTGGTAAATTAGCAGCCAAGCAGAATGCTTAGAATGGCGAAAATTTAATTATATAATTCGAGAGCTATTAAATTAAACAAGTAACTTTGACTGTACCCTCGCATGGATTGAGATGTTTATCCGCTTTTCATAAAGTAAAAACAGTCTTAATATTATTGATAATCTTTGGTAAAAATTACATAAGTCATATTTTAAGTCGGTAAGTAGAAGGATGTGGGTGTGCTAATAAATAACAATAAGGAACGCGTACGCACTGATTAATACTGTGGCATTTGTAGTTTCTGAAGGTTCTGGTAACATCTTTTTAGAAGATGTTAAACGCAATGTTCAAGCATAAATCTAATAAAATACTCATAAGTTTACGTATCGTGTTATAGTCTGGACAGACTGCGGATTAATTTAACTGGTTTAAAGGAATTAAATCAAGTACTTTAGGAAAAACATGGATTTGCTTTAAGATTTTTAATTTTTCGCAGTGTGTCGAACTGAATTGAATTTTATTTCATAGAGTATTTCACCAAATGTTAGTGATGGTTGGCGATTGATCGTCCAAAGGCAAAGAAGCGTTTTGTCTTTCTTCATAATAAATAAAAAAATTAAATTAATTTATTAAGAGTAAAATACTTAGTTCATGAATTTTTTATGTTTTTTGCTGTTATCATTGATGTGCATGTAAAAGCACCTTTTTGGTGATGTGCATGTATAGGATGTCACAATAACCGGTTCATGATGATGAAATGAGTCGCTTAACGCTTCAACAAAAGTGGGAAATGTTGAAAATTTACTTCCACAACAAAGACCATTGGTTCGAAATCGCAAGAAATGTCGTACACAATTTGGTCAAAACACTGGACTCAACGGTATCAAGAAGTTTGTGCATAAAGTGCGTGATACGGGCTACCTAGTCGACAATCCAACGCGTACCCGTGCTCATCGTGTTCATTCAGCCGAAAATATCGCCGCGGTGGCCGAAAATGTGTGCCAACCACCGAGAATATCAATTCGTCATCGTGCATCGGAAATGAACATCAGCCGGTCTTCCATGCACCGAATTCTGCGTAAATATCTTGGTTTGTGGCCACGCCCTATAAAGTTCAATTGGTCCAGCAATTGAAGCCCCGTGACCATCCGCTTCGATATCGATTCGCTGTGTGGGCCTGCGACAAACTCGAAATTGATAAGGATGTGGATCAAAAAAACATCTTTTCGGACGAGGCGCATTTCCATCTCGATGGGTTCGTATGGTATGATGGGCGCGTATAATTCAGTATCCTATGCACTTTTAATCGCATATGATTATTCGCATTGATTTTCACTTGCCCAATCGTCATAATTTTGTTTTTCGGGAAGGTTCTGACAACGAAGCTGCTGCAAATCCATCAACGACAAAATTATTGGCATTTTTAGTGGATTTTTGTATAGCGAAATACCATTGCATTATGTTTGGAATCATAACGAAAACAATTTGACTAAGAGGAAACATTGATGCGAAAAAGCGATACCTTGCTTTTGTTGAATGTTCGGAGTCCTAAGTCATTTGGAGATTTGAGAGCGTATTTAGAAGTTCAGTATCCTACGTTTTTCGACGCATGTCAAGCGTGAGGTATTGCATACAATGATAATGAATGGCATGTGTGTTTGATTGAAGCAAAATAAACTAAATTTCCTCGACAATTACGTGAATTATTTGGATTTATTTGTGGCTTGAATGTTCTAGCGGATACCTTACTTCTATGGGAAGAGATCTATTATATGAAAACATTTCATATAATAGATCTCTTTTGATCATTGAAGATGATACTCTTCAAACACACAATCTTTCCTGTCAACAACTTGGTCTTCCCAATCCAGTGCATGAAAATATTGTTTTCGGTTTATTGGTCGAAATTAATATTTTCATCCATATATACTGGAAACTATTGAAGAAGAAACCATTTTAGATGAGATGTGTAGAAGCGCAAATGGTGAACGACGGTTATAAACTTGGGTTTGCGTGAATTATTAGATCATAATACTGGTAGCAAAGTATTTTGTTTGACAGCTCAGGCAAGGCAGGCTGTGGAAAAACGTTTGTCCTAGAAACAAGCATTCATTAATTACGTTCATTACAAATACCATGCATAACAACTGCTATCAGTGTTATAGCTTCTCTTTTGATTGGCAGCCGGACTTTGCACAATAATGGCTTAATTAATAATTATTGATGAATTATCAAAGTGTCCACACTACATGCCATAAAAATGATTATAGAGAGATTTGACCGTGAATGAAAGTAGAGAACAATTATTAACAAGACAATTCTGTGGTGTGATGACTTTAGGCAAGTTTTGTCAGTACCTAATGGATCACGCGTTACCCTAATTGGGAATTGTATTATGGTTTTTAGGTTGATACATCGATTGCACATCCAATATCAAAAGAATTTCAGGGATAACGGTAAAAACGGTTATTGTACTATTATAATGGAAGAAAAACGCAACTTTACGAATTTTCTCCAATTCAGAATTTTTTTATTTTTTTTAAATTCCTTTTAGTAGTTATTTTTACTTCCTTATAAGTGGAGCTGTCTCCTCTTGAATTTATAGCAGATTGGCATCTTCTGGACATGGAGCTAATCAACGTGACGAAACTGTCTCGTGGAATTTCTCTCCAGTGACCTTGTAGGAGATTGCTTAGTTGCACTCGCGTTGTTAGTGATGCTAAATATGGCAGAATGCTTCGTTAAAGTTGGTCCCATGCGTGTTCAATCGGATTTCGATCAGGGTATGCTACTGGCGATGGAAACACATGGATTTCCTGTGCTTCCACCAGTCTGTTGTGATTCTTGCTATATGTGGCTTGGCATTGTGTATGCATTTAGATGAATTCTGATCCGTTTTGTGTTGATAGTGGAAGTACGACTTACATTCCAGTATCTCATTGATGTAACTGGCTGTCGATAATTTACCTTCTCGAAAAACGAGATCAATTCTTTTACCAATCATAATTCCAGCCCATACCATAACAGTGCCTCCACTGTACCTGTGCACATAAGAGTTGTGCAACTCTTAACCTTTCGGCTTTATCAAGTTGTCTCTATATTTGTCTACTCCTAGTATCTGAGTGAAATCCGAATCTTGACTCATCAGTGAACAAAATTTTAGAACATTGCCCTTCTGTAGATCGAAGCTCTAGATTTCCATGTCGTAACGGTGGATATATCAACGGGCGGCGAGCGTGGAGATTGTTTTCGTGTAATCTATTCCTGATAGTTTGATCACTAACATAAATGTTTTCGAATATAACAGCCCTGCGCTTAAGTTTTTAGTCTTACTCGACCTGGATGCTGAGTGGACGGACTTATAGTCATACATTGCCGTTGCCGTAACCTGCATATAACGCTACCAGACACATTAAAATGATGGGCAACATCTGCTTGGGTTTTTTCGCTTCGAATCATTCCTACTGCTTCGTCCACTGCTCACTATGAGTTAGATTACGATATGTATTGCTGAATTCCTTACTTCTACACTAAATTTTACATTTAACAATTTTAAAATCACTGTTTTAAGAGCTAAAATTGAATAAAGTTTGAGATAATAAGTAAACTCAATTTAAAAACAAGCTAAAATCAATTTTTTTAAATAATATAATAACCGTTTTTACCGATATCCCCGAAATTCGTTTGATATTATGGTATATGTGTAATCGATGTATCTTCTAGAAACAAAAATCATACCAAATTTAAGGCAATGGCAACCTAAAAACTATGTGTTCCATTTACACTTTTGATGTGTGTATCTTAGTTTGGATTTTCAAATTTGCACCGTGTTACTTTAACACAAAATATGAGAACTTTCCCCCGGTAACGGTAATATGCAAATATTCCCTCAGTACGGTCAATATGTTATTGAAATTCCAACGCATCTGCTGTCTGATCCTTCAAATATAATACAAGTATCTTTGGCAATATTTCAGAAAACATTCTGTGTTCGGATATTTTGAATACTGTTATTTTGGCCCCAAAAAATGTTGTATTCCATTTTATCAATTCCGAAATTATGAATCGTATATTAGGAGATGAAAAAGTATATCACAATTTTGATACGACTTTTTGCGTTGATATTCAGGAACAATGCAATTGTCCGGTCGAATTGTTGAACTCTTTGACTTTAGCAAATTGGTGAAAGAGAATTGAATTGAGAATTTTACTCAAACGTAATTTAAATACAAAGAGGATTGGTGTGAAAAAATCGATAAAAATACTATTGATTGTGAAATTGAATGCCTTCAGCACGTAACACACGAGTTTAGATTCTGCGGATTCATGTAACTTATTAAGGCACACTTTTACCTTTTCATTTTAAACGTACTCAATTCCCTGTTGTATACCAGCTTGCAAGGGCAAACTAATAATGATAAATTTAATGCGATAAATGCACATATGTTAACAGGGTTTTTTGGTTGTTGTACGTGACTTTTAAATATTGGATTATTCAGAAGGCAAAAATACTAAATTAAATTTTCTTGTGCAACTGGGACTTTTAGATGATTTATTAATTATTATATTTCTATCCTTCAGTTTTGATTTAGTTTGAATAAATTCATACGTACATCAAGAAACTATCTTTTATATAGTTCATTACTGATAATTAATTTTAAATTACTGAATAATGGAAGTGAACTATTAACTAAAAAATAAATTTCAGGATCCATATCCAGCTTTATATGAAACTTATATAAAATCTAGTTTTGGATATTATTATTACAGGTAGGGTGTCAGTCGTGGGAGGAGATGAAATATTAACTGTTGATTATGTGGATTGCAGTTGTGTAGTCAATGTGTTACTAACTGTCGGCTGTGACACCTAGGGTCTGTAATCGGGCCGATTCTGCCCAATCGACACTAATCTATCCAATCTCTCTGTTTTGTTGTTGTGTAAGGAAAGTGTATGGGTCGAGCCCGGCGTCATCCTGGAGTTCCTGTGTAAAGCTACGTACACATTATGAGTAATCGAATTGCAGCTGACAATAAGCTCGATAATAAATTATTTTGTCACCATGAGTGGTGTTGCGCACCTTTCCGTCTATATCATATCATATATATTAAATTAATTCAATCATTTTATTATTAAGATCGTGCTATGTGAAATGAAACTAATTATTTACATACTAAATATTCTTGTAACTCTCCGCTAACTGATTAAGCATTTCTTTAATTTGTTTAATTTCAGTAGTTCGGGAAAGATTAAATTAATAAATTTTTATTTTGATTAGGAAGGTCAAAAATATTAATTTAGAATTAAATTTCACGAAATTCCCAGATGCATGTGAAATAATAATATTTATTTTCTTAGGTTACTGATTTAAAGAAGCAATTGTTGAAGATCAATACCATCGTTAACCATTAAACTTTGATCCTTTCTTAGTAGATTAGAATTTTGTTTTGTTGTATTGTGCCGTACGATCGCTAGGTGTCTGAAACCGGCTCGTTCCTATCGTTTCTATTGTTATGTGTAAACAGGCTGTAGGAATAGGCCGGTCGTTATTCGGAACACTTGTCCTGTACTTGGCCATACAGTTCAATCAATCAATCAATTTCACCAAATTTTAGTAAACCAGTTTAACTACTCCGCAGTCTGTTCAGGCTATTAGCATCAAGTGACATTTTAATATGTTGGTTATTACGAATTTTTTGCTGTTTTGTTTATTATTGCACTGCTTGGGTTTTTATTAATAATTTGGAATACGAAAACCGAAAGTATACAGGGGCGACTTGCTATTTTATAATATTACTTATATCTCGCTGCAAAACTTTCATAATTTCGGTTAAATAAACGTAAAATTTATTAAATACCATATTAACTAATAAACGCCTAATATTGGGAAGCAAAACAAATTTTTATTTTATGGATGTTATGTTTATTATCAATATGATATCAATTTCAAACCGAAAGCACAAGATTTTAATTCAATTTTCCTTGCAATACGAAACCTCTTCGGCAAATTTCTCCTCAATATTTTTATTGATTCAATGTTCGTTTGAAATTTTCAGGTTACTTTATATTTTGTCTCATACTAAAGTGCATGTGAAAAACCTGGAAATCTCTTTAATTTTTAAATGCTCGCAAAATTTCAATCACATCAAATTAAAGTTATGAGAGCTGACAGGTGTATCTACGACGCAATACATGATTTATACTGCTACCTCTTATTATCATACAGTAAACATTTGGTTTTGTACTCAGTGGAATCCCATTGGAATAAACACATCCCAATATGTAAAGATTATTCTAATATTTTCTTATGCAGACATAAATCTGATAGTTCGACCATGATAAAAATGTTTAGTTTATCATAAATGAAAAAATTTGGAATAGTAATCTGAAAAATCAATTTAGGTAAATTATGTATTACCTATATATAAGTTTCACATTAGCAGATATTTTCAACTCGATGTGTACATACATATATATAAATGAATATAAGAGATGTAAAATCCTGTGAAAATGTTCATCGATTTATACCTTAGTAGGTCAAGGTCATTTATTTACTCCCATAGGATTTAAATCGTTAAAAGTGGAGATTGAAATTTAGAATTTTCCATCCGACAATACGTTAGTAGTAACAAATAATGTGTTTTATTATTTAAAAAAGGTAGAATAAACGTATAGCAAACAAGCAAAACTTTCGAAGTTTACCGCCGAGGTTTGTGACATTAAACCCGCGTAAATAAATTTACACACAAATATATCTGCAACGACCGTAAAACAAAAACTTTTTTACCTTAACAATTTTATAAATTCTCTGGTGCAAAATTATTTTTTATTAATTATGTTTACCTTCTTTAAAGTTACACATTTAGGTATTTCAACATATTTTCCAACGTTAATATTATTTTCATTAAAGCAGTTATTGTATCAAAAAGAATTACCATATTAATTGTAAACTGTTGTTGGTTATGTAGCCAACTCCAAATATTCACACTTTTAGCCTCGTATCACACACATTTTATTTACTTCATATGTACCTGTAGTATTTTTAGAATCATATACATATTTTTAAATACATATATTCATTTACAGTTTTAATACATTAACTCGGGAAAATTAATGGAGAATGGCAGGAAATTTTGAAGTTAAAAGTTTTGTTTGTAACTGTATACAGAGGAATGAAACTTTTGTAAACATAAGCAATAAACTTGTAAGCTTAAGATAAAAATATTTTTACCGAAATGACATAGAAAATAAAAAACTCGAAAGTTCATTTAAAATATGTTTCCGAGAGGTAGCGTAAATGCAAAATAAGTTGTGTGTTTTCCCTTGATATTGCAATCTATTCCAAAATACGTAAGGCTTTTATATCTGTTAAAAACTGTGGAACACATGTTGGGTTAAATAAAAATTGTGGCTTTGCTGGAATAGAAAACAAATTATAAATATTTTTCTGGTATCTGGAAGGGCATTGCCTTATAAAATCGTGAACCAAACCTTTTAAAAATAGAGCAAGAATGAAGTTAGTTGTTTTAATACAAGTTCGATAAAAATGCGAAAAGCGGCAGCTGTGTGAAAAAGCAGAACTAAATTCAACTTTAATTTGTTTGTCTAATCAAAATAGAAAATAAATACTTGTTTGCCATACGCCTTTAAATTTTTAGAAGAGAAGAACTGAATTTTGCATTTTATTTGTTCTTTTGTATGTCTCCCTCGGTTTCTTAACCCGTTAACTGTTTAATTTTGTTTCGAAAACCTTTTTCTCCCTGCTTAATTATGAATATTCTAAAATGTATATTTTTCAAATGATCTTTATTTGGCCTTCTTCAGGAAAATAAATTACAGTTGATTCGTTGAATAATAATACGAATATAATTTTTTTATCTTCATGACGAGTATACTCGACATTATGCGAACAATTTTTGTTTCGTTCGGACGACTATAATCGACATAAACAGTTAAGGGTTAGCTTTTCCACAATCGGTAATGTTTCGATCACTCGACTTTGTATCCCAATCTACGGCCTAAGTTTTAATTATATTAAGTGAATAATTTATTGAATTTTTAGCGCACCATTGAACAAACCTCGCTTTGATACTTTAGATAATCGCGTTCAAGCGATTTACGTGCTCTTAATGTCTTCCAGCAATTTACAGACCAAGAGCAATCGCTAATTTTAAATTACTGGAAGCAAGCCAATTTCATTAGTTGCTGGAATTAGGTAAATAATTTTAAGTATTGTATTAAATAAAATTAATAAGGCGCATAAGGTAAAATTAATAGAACTAAATATAATCGTATGGAATTAGAAAATCTATAATTTTGTAGCGGATCTGAAGACGACCCCATATAATTGAAGACAAAGAGGTGTGTGGTAACCTTCATGTCTTACAGAAGTTCTTAGGAACCGTCATCATACGTTCTCAAATTATAACAGTCTGCTACGTATTCCATCTTTAATTTAATAAAATTGTGGGACATTTATTAAACGACCACTATTTCAGAATTAAAATAAATCTTTTAAAGCTACCAATTATATTTTTATTATTAAAAAACAATCTCTTAAAATTTTTGAAAATAAAAATTATATTTTTTTTTTATAAACAAATTTGTCAAAAAAATTATTTTAAAAATAAAAATATTATCATACTTTTAACACTATGCACCGTTGGTACTTGGCGAAACACATTAACACTTAATTAAACACATTAAAATGCTTGTTTATTATTTCGCAAAAAACTTTTTTTTTTTAATTTGTTCAAAATGTTTAAAAAATTACTCGATCAATTACGACTTGTTAGGTCATCATCAGGAGTATCTACTGATTGGTAAAAATAAAAATTTAGTTATATATAGTAGAAATAAGCAAAAGAAAATAAAAGAAGGAGGGACAAAAAATAGGCAATAAAAATTGATCGTTTCAACCATCTGTTGATATAAGGAAAAATTACTAAATAGGAGGGTAGGATAGCAGGTAAGCGATTAGTTATCGGTTGAGTAACAAAATTCAAGGTATATTGAAGTACATTTAATTACCCGACGTATTAGTCATATTATTAAGAGCGTGAGAATAAAACCGGGCGGGAACCGTAATTGGTGAGAAACGGATTTCTCTCTGGTAAACATCACTCTTGATTTCTAAAGCGAAAAAGTTTACTTACCGGGCGTCAAACGCCAAAACTGTCTTGTGTAATCAAATTCATTATTTCTGCTGAGATTTCAGAAAATCCACAACAATGGTTGGACGGACCCCATTATTGAAAATTTAGTCTTCAAATTTATTTGAACCTTTTAATTCTCTGTAGTTTTTTGTAAATGCTAAACTTTTCAACATCATTGCAAAACTTGAGAAAGCTCCTATGGAAGCAGCCACTTTGGGCAGACCGGTTTCGATCAAACATCACTCGGACTTCGCAATTTACGAATAAAGCTGTATTATGAAGTTTCAATCCGAATAATTTATTCGCCTGTATGGTGGATGTCGAATTTTTGGTGAAATAAAATTTATTTTATTAAAACTCTTCATTCCATTGAAAATAAAAAAATATTACAACTATTCTTGTTTCGAATTTAATTTACAACCTTTTGTTCTAACCATTGTTTCGTAAATTCTATAAATATTTGCAAAAAACGAAACGCTCCTATTGAAGCTGCTACTTGGTGGACAGGTTTCTAACAAAATCTGTGGAATTCTGAATTTATGAAAAAAGCTTAATTATGAAGTTTCACCAGGAACAATCAATCAGGCTGGGCTGCACAAGGGCCGAATTTTTGTTGAAAAACATTTTTTGCCAAAAATCGTAACTTCCGCTAAAATTTTGGAAATATTTTTTATATGTCGGTGTGAATATGTATGTGTTATTGCCGTGCAGACTAAATGTCTGTGTCCGCTCTACCATCAATTGCGCGATCTCAATGATTTCTGGCCGAAATCGGTTCGGCCGAAAGTGGCAGCTTCCATAGAAGCTTTTTAATTTATTTTTCAATTTTTTTTAAAAGTATGTTATTTACAACAAAAAATTAGTTAATTAATTAATTAACTATTAATTTTGTAGCAAAAACCGATACAGATCAGTTTTCCAAAGGTAAACCAGTACCGCCCAGACAGATTGACTAATCGAAATGAAACTCCATACCAAGCTGCCTCTATAAGAGGTTTTCGTTTTTGTTGTAAGTATTTTGGAAAGTATTTAGCATTTACGAAAAAAACGATCAAAAACAAAATGATTATTAATCATATTGCACACACAATTAGTTACGATAATTTTTTTAAATTATATCGGAAATGACTAGTTTTCATAAAAAGAAGTTTATTTCGCCAAAATTTAGCATCTCTACATTCCAGGCGGATTGACTAATCGGAATCAAACTGAATGCTTAAGCTTTTTCCATAAATTAAATTCAAAAATAATATTGGGGGATTAGTTTTCATAGGAGCTTTCTCAATTTTTGCAATGATGTTGAAAAGTATTACATTTATAGAAAACTACCAGATTGTTTGACTGTAGCAGACAGTTCTTACACAATTCCGGTAAGTTTAATTTTTCGAAAGAAAATCGGGTGTTGGCCGTAACATATTCACCCTCCATTTTGTTAATAAATTATATTGGATAACAAGTTAAGTCGGATAAAGTTGATTCGTAAACCATAAAATTCGTTCATCGAAATGTGTGCCCCGTTCTTTAGTAAACAACGGAAGGTTAATATTTGCACATAGAATTACGACTTTAAACATATTTTCTCCTCGTCTATAAAACAGTAACGTCTAAGACAAAAAATTATGTATAACATAAATTATATTTAATATTGTTGCTTCTATGTATATTCAAACATGTATTGCAAATTACATTTAGAAGTAATTGAAAGAACTTTATATATTTTGCTTCATATTTTTTGTGTTTCCTTCAAACTTAAAATATTATTTCATAATATTTTCACAAACATAATCATAACACGAGTAAGGCACATAGAAAATAAAAATGTTATCTCACAGTTTCATTCGTACCCAACATTTTTTTGCACTGTGAAAATGTTAGAAATATTTTCCTTGATATTTTTTCTTCCTCGTGAGTAATAAAATAAATCATACAGCATAACACCCATGTACACAGAAGGCAACAACGGCAGAATAAAAATATGGATTGTGAGCATTCAAACTTCCTCATCAATAAACAAAAAAAAATATATAAAAATGTTTATCATAAGAATGCAAAAAAAGAGATTGAAAAATATTTAATATTTAGAAAGAAAAGGAAATTATCTCGATATAAGCTGTATAATCGTATACATAAAACTTTAAGGAACAATTTCCGCTGGATTTTTTTTAAATATTCAATAAATTTAAACCCCATTAAATTAATTTTTTATACATGTATATTAAGTGGATTTTCCCCGTACTCCCTTGGCTGTCTTCAATGGAAACTTAAGGCATTTAATATTTAACAAAAATACTATTAAAAGAAAGGATTTACATCTTTACATATTGGCAAAATTATGATTCATGCTGCTTATATTTATGCTTTACCGTTTCAAATTTCATTCGGTACAACTAATAATCAAATGTTATAATGTATTGTTATAAAGTGTTTTCCGTTTTACATATGATAAAAATGCTTCATTCCGGTCATAGCATGGCAATTTATATATAAATATATATATATATATATATATATATATATATATATATATATATATATATATATATATATATATATATATATATATATATATATATATATATATATATATACAAGTTTTGGCACTATTTTATTACTGGAAGGTAGTTACACTCTTTCGGACCGGAATTCAGGAAAGCTTTTAATTCTATTTGTTTTTTAATATTCGGCATTTTTATGGCCTAACTAAACAAAAAAAACGCAACATTAAATTTCTATGTAGCCTAATAAAGCCCTGTGGCACTATTCTGGTAATTCCCCGGTAATAGGGAACTGTGGAAAGAATTTATTTGTAATTTCTGTTCAAATATTATTTTCTCGGCCTACTGAGGAGAAAAGTTTGATATAAATATTTATAAATTGGGAACAATTTTTCCATATCTAAATTGACAGGACAAATTATTCCCCATTTAATTTTGTTTTCGAAAAAATTAACACTAAATTTTTACCTCAGCAAGCCAGAAACAAAATGTTTAAAATTACATATAATATCTTTCCCCAGTACCCTATTCTCGGGGAATTACCAGAATAGTGCCACTGGTGGCTTGGATATATATGTCCCATACCGGTGTTTTATAAAAATTATTTTTTGGATTGCAATTCAATTAACATTTATTAATCACATTTAGTTCATCACATATTTCACTTTCATTTTATTTTATTATTTTATTTTATTACACAAAACATGTTTTACATAACGGAATATGACTACAGCCAGTACATCGTCGTCTTGTACTACCCTCGACTGGAAAATGAGAAGCAGAGACGCCAAACCTCTTCTTGTTTCTGGAGATGCGGCCTCGCTTTGCGTTGCGGCTGTTTGTCATAGTATTTTGTCCCTTAGTTATTAAATCTTCTGCCAAAACGGTTATAAAATCAATTAATGGTGATTGCTTGCGACGTAGTTCGGAATAAACTACCCATGAATTAACAACAGACATCATTAGCAGACGAAAAAATACTTTTTTCCACCATTTGTTGGATTTTCTGTCTAATTCGTACAGTCCTGACAATTGATCGGCCCTGTCTACTCCACCCATTATCTCTCGATAAAATTTTATCATTTCTGGACACGGTATCTGGACAACTGGTCCATCTTTATGATTTTTTTCTACAGTAGTCCTTGTGGCGTTGTGGCAGTTGCTTACCATGACAACTCCTTTTGTATCCTGCCATTTGGTATACATTAGACCAGATAACTAGACTTGAATACGGATTCTTCTTGTTCAATTTTTGTGTAACCTTTGGTAGATTTATTCTATGCATTATTCTTCCCCATGCATGGAGAACCCAACGCAGGGTACTCTAGGGTTTCCAATAGGCGAACACTTGTAAAAAAGCGGTCGAAACACAATGTGACTTGAGGGTTCTTTATCGTACTTGCTAGAGCATTGACAACTAGCTCGTAGGTATAGCCTGTCCGAGCATCGCATCGTAGCCACATTTGTATACTACGCTTGGTTGGTTTTAGTGGCACATATTATTTTAGAGATGAGGCTCTTTGAAATTCGTCATCGATTCATCAATGCTCTGATAAGCACTATCGTCACGTGCTTTTTGGAACCGCGATTTTGAACATTGTACTATGTCGTGGACGTAGTACGTTTTACTAGCGCTTACAGTTTTTTCGGGTGATGCAAAGTATAATTTTGATGTTAACAGAAAAAAACTGTCACGAGAGTTAATAATTGGTAATAATTGATATTATTGCTTCATTTCCCAATGACTTGTGATGTGACCAACAACTTTTTAAATCTGAACTCGATTGTAACACACTATGAGACTACAGCCAATTAATACTTTTATTTCTCCGACGCCCGTTAACTTTGTGTTTGCCAATCTTTTATTAGTTTGGAGTAACTTGGTGATTCTCTCGTTTGTACATTGCGTTATGTAATTAAAAAGACTTGGTGGAAACATTTTCATGAAAATTTTAATTGGTGTATCGGATCGAACAATATGATACCAATATTTGGTGTTCGGTGAGCGGTCGGTCTCATCCGTGGCTCAAAGCCATCATCAGGTGGTGACCAAATTGTGACATTTTCAAACGCTTGTTCTCTGTTGCGATTGTTTTCTGAGAAATCCGGTTCCAATACAGTTGAAGTATTGTGATCTGATTCGTTATTAGAGTCATTTGTTGATTCTTCGTTGACGCTTTCAACTAATTCCATATGAGTATCGTTAGAGCAACCCGGTCGATTTCTCGTAGATGGCTTATTTACCTCATCGGAAGACGATTCAAAATCCCAAAAGCGTGGCTCAAAATTATCGTCACTACCAGACGAAAAATCGATACCAGAATTATCAAATTCCATTAGCACCGTTAATATATCATCACCTCTAAATTTTTCCGACATAACTGAAACGCTATAATACATTTCAAAACTATTGTTCTTCATAATAATAATAAATAATAAAAAAATGCATTACGAAACATGCATTGACAAACACCGAATGGGATACATCTGTACCAGCAAAAACCCTATTGGGACATATATGTCGCACCCACAAAAAATTATATATAAACCGTTATAATAAATTACATATAGTTGTCTTCAGAGATGGGTGAGGTAGATTACACAATGTAATCTACGCGGTTGTCGACTCGTAATCTATTACGTAGATTACATAGCAATTTTTAACATTGCTGATGTCGACAATGTAGACAACGTCGACAACCGAGGAAATGAAATTATGACCTTAATTTTCTCATTATTTTCATTTTATTTTTTATTAGCCCTTCTGGTAAAGTTGCTATTTAGGTAATTATCTAGTTGTTCTACCTAGAGGTCCAATAATAATTTTACATTTTGATACTAAATCGCTTAAATATTTCGTTAGTATATGAACCTATATTGATAAAACCACGTTAGAGGTAAAGATGGGTACGTAAGGTAGGGTTTCTACCTTAAGTACCCTCGATTAGCTTAATATAATCCCCATTTCGCTAAAAGGTCGGGTGACGATTACCAAAATAGTACAATTATAAAGTGCTTAGTTCATAAAAAATTGTAATAGTTAACTATTACGGCGAAAATCAGTAATATTAAGCTTCCGTTTTAAAGAATTTATTATCAAATTTTGGCCTGAACAAACAGAAATGTTTTATATTTTTGGTTTGCCAATTTAAACGCAGTTCTTAGATTAACGACAAATTAAAATGTCTTGGAAAGTTTTAAACAACAAACAATTTTAGGAGACGCGAGATTTTT
Organism: Nephrotoma guestfalica; assembly: GCA_963691935.1. Taxonomy (NCBI): domain Eukaryota; kingdom Metazoa; phylum Arthropoda; class Insecta; order Diptera; family Tipulidae; genus Nephrotoma; species Nephrotoma guestfalica. The sequence goes on from OY829913.1 coordinate 180,587,670, forward strand.
CAATTCCAATCCTTAGTTGCGATAGTCGTAATAAATTTCAGATACAGATCATAACCAGCCCTAAGCCTTATATTTAATTAGTTTTGAATGTAAAGGGCTAAAATTTAGAGAGCGGTTTTAACAGGGTTGATATCGCCAGAGAAGAGAATTCCATTAAGACACAATTGATTTATGAATTGGCAATAAATACCTAACTCGAAGGTAAACCGCTCAGAGAGAACCAATAGGGTTCGAAGTATGCATTAGATTTACAAATTATCATACTTACAGTTGAATTGAGTGTCCAAAGCGATTCAATAATTACTTAAAAATTACTAAACGTCATTTTTTCAAAAAAATAGTGGTTAACGATACTACTTTCTGATTTTGTTGGTTGTGTATGGCTTAGATTGATACAAACCTCGTAGAAACCAAATCACTCAAAATTACGATAAATTTAATTGCGAGTGCATTAATTAAAATTTTTATTTGGGTTCCATCAAGTTTAAATTAATTTGCCTTGAAATATTGGTGAAATAGGTAAAATGGCAGAGAGTACTTTCAGGGTGGATTCAGTACTCTGTTCCTAAGAAATTCAATACTGTAGATAAATATATTATTTGATTTACACAAAATCTCTTATCAAGTATACGTATTTATCGCGATGGATGATTTCTCTTAAAATACTTTACCAACGAAAGTTTAAATATCGTGAATGTTGTGCTAAAAATGTGCAATTTGGGATTATAAAATATTTAGTGTGTGAGTGTGCTGCAACACATAATATTTTAAAATTTCGTCCCGATTTGTACTAAGCGCAAATAGATTCGTTCTCAAAGTTTTCACATCACTCACTCCACATGACATTATGCCGACCAATTTGCTAAAATTTGTAATGGGATGATTTAAGTTTGATGTGCTGCTTTCTCAAGATAACCATTTCCTAATGAAACATTTTCCTTTCCCAAAAATAACACGATTCCACCCCAAATAATGTATATGGCATTTTTACGGAATAGACAGCCAAATATTTAATTCCGTAGAATATATTTGTTCAGAGTATATCGGTTTTGAAGTTTTGAGAACTCGAGTTATGATGACGAAATATTCAGAGTAGAACCGGTCATATTAACAAGCATATATTGTTGCTACACATCCAAGAGATTGCTGTTGATGTTAATTTTACGTGTGTTACGCGTAATCTTTCTTAAGTTGACCACCTCCGTAAGTTGACTTCGAAACTCTTTTTGTGGTTAACTTAGCTTTACTGCATATTTTAAAGTAATATTAATTTACATTAACTAAAACCTCGGGAGAAAGAAGTTCAAAATATGTAAATCAGTCAATCACTACTGAGGTGAAGTAGTTGTCGACTTATCTACGATTAAACATCGTTGTCTACGAGTTGTCAACGTTGTCGATGAGTAGTCGACGTTATCGACGAGTTGTTGACGCGATCTCGTAAAAATTAGTAGATGACGTGTAAACGTCCATCTCTGGTGGTCTTACCTTTTTCCAAATTTATTTATTTATATCGTGCAATATCCCACGATAATCATAAATAAAATAAACGCGTGGATTGATAAAAAATATTAATTATTTAATTGCACGTTCGAGCACGACCACATTCGAGAGACGACTGAGGAAAAAAAAAATACAAAATATCATAAAATGATTTTTTTACAGTTAACTAAATAACAAAATTCCATTTGGGGCCATCTAATACCAATTGCAATTCAAAATAAAACTTTTAGGGCTGTACAAAGTTGTGCTTTGATTACATTGTTCCAATCGGTTCGAAAGGGTTAAAATTACCTTTTGCACTACACAAAATGCCTGTGTCGAACACGAAATCAAAATATCAATTTTTCCCATCGTTGAGAGAGTATGCAATCGACATTTTTTCCACATTTACTACCAAATGTAGAGTACATAGCATTGTGTGATTTTTTATCAACTTTTGATGTCAGTCTATAAAGTGGACATTCACCATTTTCTTAATGAAGAAAACCCGTTTAGTAAGTAAAATAAATTTACAACCAATATTACCAGCCAATTCAAGGACCTATACGGCTATAGGTCCGATTTTCGTCCCCGTTTCATCCCGGCCTTTAATTGCTCGCATGGAAGATCTGTCTACCCATTAGTTCTGCACTCCGACAGGGGGATATAGCTTTGATCATTACATCCCAGATCGTTCATATGATGATGAAAAATCATTCTTGCATCCTGCCTCTATCGGGATTCGAACCCGGTATCTTCCGATCTAAACGCTAAAGCTTTAACCACCGTGCCGTTTAGCAGATGTTTTTTGGGAATGATTAACATATTTTTGTTTATTTTAAAAGCTCAAAACAGATCAAGTTCCGGCACAATTTTAAAATATTCATCATTATAGTCGATGGTTTGAATGCGCCTATATCCCAAACCATTAATTTAACTAATAGTTACCAATTCGAGGTGGAATAGAAAGGTTTCGTCATTGTTTAAGCATACAGTTTAAATATGTTTGTACAAACTACAAAATCAACCAATATTTCTTCATTATTACTTTAGGTATATGAAAGCCCATACCAAAAATTCAAAATATAGACATAAAAATAATCTACTTATTTTCATTTTTAACGAAAAATCTAAAATATTTTCCATTTTGTTTAATATTCGTTTGTGTTAATGTTCATTATTTGAAAATAAATTAAAAGAGAAAATAGCTAGCATAAAATAAAATATGGGATCATATTTTGTTGACATAAAAATAGTTTCATTACAAATATTCTAACTGTAGCTATATTATATTGGTATTTTGGTATATTTTCTAATACCACAGACATCATATTTAAACCTCAAGCACAATAAATTGAGTATAGACTCGTATGTAAGTTCGAGTATATGGTACATTATAGTATTGGATTTAATTTTTTGTTACGTAAAATTTGAAACATTAATATTAATAAATATTTGTCATTTTAATTTGTCGTTAAAAACTATAAACACATAATATAAAATAACAAACGTATAATGGGGTTGAATGTAGCATGCATGTTCCTTCGGTGAATTTTAAATAGGTACGAGTATATTATTAAACATAACCATGTGCAATATCCGAACCAAAAACAAAGACAGAAAAGGATTTAAAATTAAATTTTACAATATTTTTCATCAAAAAATATTTTAAAAATATCTAGACATTTTATTTGTTGCTCGTAGATAAGCTCAGGGTTTTATAAAACAGTACATGACCATTATATAAGCTCATGTAAAATTTTGGTTTTATATCTTCATGCTTTGTGAGAGATTGTGAAAATTTTAATCATTTATAAACGGTAAAAATTTTCAATAGAATATGATCGAATTGTAAAACTTGAGATGGTCTTGAGGAATTTTAATTTTTCACTATTTATTGGAAATAAATGAATTTTAATGTCCGATAAAATTGGCTTTGTTATTATTATATAAATTTATAACAACTGATTTAAAAATCATCTCGTAAGTAAGAACAGAACAATAAGTGATGAGTTAGCGATAAGTTAACATAGATTTCAGAATTTGCAGATATATTAGATCTTGATCTGGAAATGAGTGCTCTTTTTGCAGGCATTTCCACCCCGAAATCGCTGATAGCCGAGTGGCTGTATTGACCACCATTTGCTTACCAATAATATCCAACGGGAGAAGGTACAGCAAGGTACCTCTAAGACACTAGTGGGGGTCGTTTTCAACGCCCCACTAATGAGCAAGCAGGCTACCCTCTGCACCATCGCCATCATGTTCCTGTATGATAATTTCTCCAGAGGTGGCCACCGTACACTCACACCATACAGTAGTACGGACCTTACAACTGCCGTGTAAAGCTAGTGCACCAGCTCTGGTTTCAAGCCCCGTTTCCTTCCGATAGCATTTTTACAAAAGTAGAGTGCCACAGTGGCCATCTTCACTCTTTCAATCATGTTTGGTTTCCTACTAAGCTTACTGTCGAGAAGAACCCCAGGAATCTCGCCCTATCAGTAAGGGCCAGCATAGAACCATATAAATTTGGTGGAACCATTTAAAAGTACCAGCTCTGTTTTAGATGGGTTAATCCCCAATCCACATCTTCTGGCCCAACCCGCAGTGATTGATAACGCATTATGCATCACTTCTCTGATTGTACATAGGTGCTTCCCCGAGACTGATATCGCTATCTCATCGGCATAAGCAACGACACCTATTTCTTCCTCTTTTACGGGAGAGAGGACACCTCCCTGAGGTTTTCACCGATTAACCCGTTTTCTAACGGAGACTTCCCCCATCTCCGCTATAACCGTTCTGCTACCTAACAGGTGATTAATTAACCTGGTTACAGGGTATTCAATATCAAGTGGTAACAATCCTTCCCTAATTGGCCTCCACCTTTACGTTATTGAAAGTGCCCTCGATATCGAGTAACGCCACCAACGAGTATTCTTGAAAATCGAGTGACTTCTCAATTTCCCGAACCAAGGTATGTAATGCCGTGTCCGCAGCATATGGAACGAATATGGATATCCAGCAATCTTTCCATGGTTTTCAGCAAAAAATATGACAGAGATATTGGTCTTAAGTCCTTAGAGTTGCTGTGCAAGCTTCTACCCGCTTTCGGGATGAAGATCACTCTAGCCTCTCTCCAGTTCTTCGGGATGTACCCCAGGTTCAGACACTTTGAAAATAACCTCCAGCCAGGGAAGTAAGACCTCCGAGTTCTTCTGAATTTCTGCTGGTACAATTCCAATCGGACCAGCTGACTTAAAGGGGTTAAAACTCTTAATAGCCCATTTTATCTTCCGTGTGTTCATAATATCCTCTGTACACAACAATTGGACGCCGCAGTCAACCAAAGGGCCCGCAATCGACGCGTCCTCGCTTCCCGAGAAGTGAGTTTCCATCAAAAGTTCAAGAGTTTCTTCACTAGAAACCGTCCATTCGCCATCCGGTTTTATCAAATAGCCTGAAACAGCTGGACTAGTAGTGATAATCTTTCTTAAGCGCGAGCTATCTGACACCCCTTTCATTCTATCACAGAAGAGCCTGCTTAAATTCCTTTGCGCCTTCCTTGTTTCCCTTTTATATACTCTGAGGCATTCCTTATAGAAGTCCCAGTCTTGACTTTCTCTTGATAGTTTCGCTCTATAGAAAGCAGACCCACAGACTTTCCGGCACTCCGCAAGTGCTGAGGTCCACCAAGCAGGTTTTCGCTTTCCTCCCAGCTTTTTTAATGGGCAAGCTTTCCTCATAGAGATATTGTAAGCTATAATAAGAGTATCCACCATTGAATCTAGATCACTACCCGTGTCGGGGAGTCGTGGGACTCTAGATGGAATTCTGCCATCCAATTCCTCCCTATATACGCGCCATACTGTCCTCCGGGGATTTCTGAACACGCACTGATTGGTAATTTGGAGATTGAGCTTAAACGTTAGGTACCGATGGTCAGAGAAGGAATGCTTCTTCGCCCCCTCAGGGAATCCTGATCACAGGTGAAATAAAATCGGATACCAGAGAAACATCCAGAACCTCCTGTCTATTGCTAATAATAAAGGTGGGTTCCCGACCTATATTACTAATAATGAGGTTAGCTCTTAAAAGAAATTCGAAAAGTAACTCACCCCTGTCATTGATATCCGAGCTACTCCAGATGGTATGATGCGCGTTCGCGTCATACCCTAGGACAACTCCCAGCTTCCTCCTTTCCACGCCTTCCTCCTTTCCAAGTTTAGTCTGCCTTTTACTCCGAACAAGTCGGCGGAGTGTTGGGACGTCTATACACAAACACACACACAGAACTCTTTCATATCACTTTTTCGGATTACAGTGATATAGTGAATGGTAAATTTCGAGGGTGAGTGATGAGTACCATATGAGAAATTGAGAAAGAATCGTATTAATGGATTTACTAATACTAAAAAATGGAGTGGTGAATATGTTGTGGCCAACACCAGTCTTTATTTTACAACGAATGTATACATAGAGCTCGAATACAGCACACTTGACGGGACTTTTGGTAAAACTGTAGTATAACCAAAAATCATTACTCCCATTTAAATTACGGAAAACAAACAAGGTCTGTTGAAACTTTAATTTTTAATTTTTTTTTTTAATCTTTTAACTCTTTGTCGTTTTTTGTAAATGTAAACGTCTCTACATTATTGCACAAATTGGAAGCTCCTATGAAAGCTGCCATGTTCAGTACACAAAATTTTACCAAATTTTGCTAGGGGTCTGTCTCTCAATTAATGGAAAAATCTTAAATATGAAGTTTGATTCCGAATAGTCAATTCGCTTGAAATATAGAAATACTGAATTTTGGTAAAGGTTTTTTATCAAAACAACGGAAAAGCATCTGAAAGCTGTCACTTCCGGTGGACTGATGTCAGCCAAAAATCACTGGAATCTCCCAATTATGGACAAAGATTACGTAAGAATTTTCATCCCAAACAACCAATCCGTATGACCTGAACAGGGCAGAATTTTTGCTGAAAACAGTTATTTTTATCAAAAATTCCCATTTCCGCTTACATTTTGTGAAACTGATCTGCGCCGGTATTTCTGTAAGCAAATTTACAATGTCTTAGTTCATAATGGGTGCTCTCATAAGTGATGTAATTTTCAAAATATCTGCAAAAAATGAAAAGCTGTCACTTCGATGGACCGATTTCGACCAAACATGATTAGGATTTCTCAGTTTATGGTAAAAGCTTTAGTATAAAGTTTCGACCCAAACAATCCGTCTACGGATCTATCAATCCGGCTGTACAGGGGCCGAATTTTTGTTAATCATCAGCTTTTAGTCAAAAGCCGTCTTTTAGTCAAAAGCCGTCTTTTAAAACAATCGAATCATATTTCGGTTTACTTTACTGCTAATTCGAAATTATTAAGTGAATGTTGAAGTGAACAGAAACTATAAAGACAATAAAAACGTCGAAAGGCTAGTTCACATCAACCTGATTTTTGCAGCCATTCATATAGGAGTTCGAGTACCGGCAATATTGTTTACCATAAATTATAAGCATTGCTCGCCTACTTTGTTGATATTAAAGATAACTTTTAAAGATAACTTGTAAATAACGATTTTATGTCAGGCCTGAATTATACTGAAGAACACTGTGAGCAAAATGCAGCAAAAGAACGACTTACTATTGTTTACCTTAATGTAAACTAAAGATTCCATTAAGATAATATTATGAAGACAGTTTATCTTAAATTGTATATTCCTTTCCAATAATAATATGAGTAAAACTAGTATTAGCATGCTCGTTAAATTGTTTCAAACGATATACTTCGCATTAAGGTTAGAAGGGTTAAAATTTACCAGTCAATAGCCTAAATTCGTCTAAACCAAAATTTTTCGAACTTTTTACAAATTACTAAACATCTTCAACCATATATAGAAAATAGTATTATTCCATTATTCTTAATATTATTCACTGAAGAGATGAAACATATCTTTCATTATTCCAAATAAAATAATATTTTCTAATTTTTAAGAGTCAATTTTTCTACATCATTGCAACGGGGGAAAAATAGCAAATAGTATATATGTAAAGAGACATATGTTAGTGTGTATTATGTATATAAAGATATACCATATGTAGAACGTATAAAACCCAACATATTTCTTTTCATAATATCATATTATTTTTCGACAACCTATTTTTCTCATGATTAATTGAAGCAATTTGTTTTTACCTTTAAAAATTATATTTTCATTTTTTTTTGTGTCAGGAATTTCACATCTCTCGTATAAGCATTTTCAATGGGATCGTAAACAATATTGGTTATTGTAAAAAAAATTAAAGTGGTACTTAAAAATCTTTTATGACTCAAGGATCTTTCAAAATAAATCAAATTGATTTCTCGTTAAGGTTTTTCATTATATTTAGTTGTTGTGTACGAATATGCTCTTTGAGCTAAACATAAAACCACTTCAACCAATTTCCTTTCCAAAATAAGTATTTTTATTATACAAGATCCTTGTTAATGTTATCAATCAAAAAGTTTAATTAGATATAGGTATTATACGTGGTCTCTGTGATGTTTTAGTAACGCGTATAAAATATAAAAACGAGAGTAAAAAAATGTGTTTTAACTACTTACATCTTACATTTAATTTAACACTATTGCTAGCACCACGGCCTTCGGTGTTTACCGCTAAACATGTGTAATCACCGGATAATTGACGTGTCACACTTTGTAAAACCAAAGATTGATCCGAAAGTATTACTCCAGCTGATATGTTATGATGTAATTCGTTTCCCTGTTTTAAGAGAAAATAAAATCCTGAACAATTGTTTCTAATTTTAAAAAACGAATAAATATTTTGTTTAACTTCAATAAAAAATAATAATAATAATAAAATACAAATTTTTGGCGTACAATTTTTATGTCAATAAAATCTTAACGGGAACAAAATATAATAACATTTGTGTGTACAGAATTCTGGAATAATTATTTCCCTGAATCTCATAAATAAATCATAATATTTTACCACGTTGTATGTTATTTTTAACAGGAAGTATGAAATAAAATATTAATGTTGAAAAAAACAATAAGGGATGTGGTAAAGGCTATATATGATAATACGGTATGTGTGAATGCAATACGCATACAACCTAGATAAATTGTATAATATTTTCATTATAGTTTTCCTATTCTGAAAACTTGCTTGATCTATTTTTGTTAACTGAATTACAAAATATGGTCACACTGTTTATTATTTAAAACTTGAAAAAATATTTTTATTATAGAATGTATTGTTTATAATACTTACATCATGATACCAAGCCATTTTGTACGGCTTAGGATTTGAACGTATATGACATTCAAAATAAACATCATCGCTTTCCTTAATGCCATCAGGATTTAATGATGAACCCATTTTTAATGTAACAACGGGCATATCTGTAAATATGAATTTAAGATAAAATATAAAATATCACTCCTATAATGTTTGTAAAAATTAAATTTTTTTTTTTATAATTAACATAAGCCTGCTATTAAATATATTTAAATATATAATCATATACATAATTTTTAAAATGAACCAAAACGGTGAAATGTTTATTTGTGGAGCAGCATTTTGAATCAGCAACTTTAATAGTAAATTCTGTTCACGTTCATTTCATTGGGTTTGTAAAGGGTGTTTTTTTAAGAGGTTGCCGATTTTTTTTTTGAATAAAACACATATAAAATTATGAAATGACCAAAATTTTTTTTTATTTGGTAGATAATTTTTTGGCATTTAACATTTAAACACAATTTCTGGCATATGGCTACCACGACTATTTTTCACAAATGTCATTCTGGAGGTCCAATTTTCCAGCACTTTTTCAAGCATTTGAGGGCGTATGTCAGCAATGACACGTTGAATATTGGTTTCCAAAGCGTCAATCGATTGAGGTTTATCCACATAAACCAATGACTTCACGTATCCCCACAAAAAGTAATCGAGTGGCGTCAAATCGCACGAACGCGGAGGCCAATTCACCGGACCATTTCTCGAAATAATGTTGTCGTTGAAAGTTTCTTTCAATAAGTCGATTGTTTCACGTGCTGTATGGCAAGTGGCATCATCTTGTTGAAACCACATTTCATTCATATCCATATCTTCAAGATTTGACAACAAAAACTCATTTAACATGGTTCTGTATCGATTTCCATTCACGGTAACGCGTCGTCCTTCCTCATTTTTAAAGAAATATGGACCGATGATCCCACCAGCCCATAGACCGCACCAAACAGTACATTTATCAGGATGCATTGGTAATTCTAGAACGGCGTGTGGATTATCTTTGCTCCAAATGCGACAATTTTGTTTGTTGACGTATCCATTTAACCAAAAATGCGCCTCATCACTGAAGAGAATTTTACGGTAAAAAAATGGATCTTCGTTCAATTGATTTAACGACCAATCACTGAATTCACGGCGCAAACGATGGTCGTGTGGCTTTAATTCTTGCACCAATTGAATTTTGTATGGCACCAAACCCAAATCTTTACGTAAAATTGTCCATAAAGTCGATGGACAAAGTCCAATTTGCTGAGCACGACGACGAATCGATAAATTGTCGTTTTCTTCGACACTGGCCTCAACGACAGCAATATTTTCTTCTGTACGAACTCTTCTCATTCTTGTCGGTGGCTTGGCATCCAAAAGAGTGAATGTAGACCGAAATTTGGTAATTACGTTCTTTATGGTGGTCTCTGACGGACGATTATGTGCACCATAAAATTCACGAAGTGCTCTATAAACATTTTTAATTGAACACTGATTTTGAAAATAAATTTCCACGATTTGAAAACGTTGTTCTGGAGTTAACCTATTCATAATGATTTGCCAAACAATACTGAGTAGAAATGCCACTTTGAGCTGTCAAAACAACTGTCATAAAATAAAACGACATCTATCGGAAAAACAAACCTCCTAAAAAAACACCCGTTATAATATTAAAATGAAAATAATTGTGAAACTGGGACGGTATTACTCTTTAACACTCCAGTGTTTTATATCATCCGAGTGAATAACAGCTATTATATGCTAGTAGAATACGATGCTTAGTCCATGAAAATTAAATATTTTTGATATTTATTATGTATGTGATGCCATGCTGCCATATTCCTTAAGAAATTTGGCGGCTGCTATGATTTTTGCTCGAAATCGGTTCACCGTAAGTAGTAGTTCCCAACGGAGCTTTATTGTCATTTTCAAATATTTTGGAAAAATTGCATTTTGAAAAAAAAACCCACAGAACCAATTTTATTTGCGATGTGATTTCTAAATAGTTAGTTAAGGCACACAGATTCAATTGAGGTAATCGTCGGTTTATTTGTTCCCGTGCCAAGCATGTTAGTATTTAACATGAAAAAGACCAAAATCTTCTAATAATGAGCAATGAAATATTGTTTTGTTAGGAGAAACGTATTTCATAGTTATTCATGTATGCATATGTAATAGACACTTACTCAATACTCAACTCTTCCAAACGATTTATCTTTCGGGCTTTCTCTGAATAAAACCTAAAGAAAGTCCCTAGAAGAGTTAATGAAATGGTAAATTCCAAACGCACATCCATTTTATCCTCGATTTCATTTTCAACGTGTATATCACAATTCATAAGGTAGTTACTATTGACAAACCAGTCAATACAATACACTCATTGATTATAGAAAACGTCGTCGGTAAACTGTGTAATACACTTACCAAACTTTACTAATATGAATTTATACCGTATTCTGCCACAGTCGCGATTGTTTATAGAAAATGATACAATACGCATTAAAATTGCTTCACCCATGAAGACTTTGATGATCCTTTTGATTATGTTCTGATACTCTGTAATAATGTACTCTTTGCTGCGATCATCTTTTGTTTAAAATAATAGAAACATATTTTCTATAATAAAAATATTTTTGATGATCGTATATCAGAAAATGAAAATCCTAGCAAAGGATGCAATAGCAAAGAAATATTTTATCGTTTTTTAATCGGTTTTTTTTTTTTGGAAAGGAGATTTGTGCTAATTTTGAATTTTTATATGGAAATTGGAGCGAGCATAAATTATTGATGAAAAGCCATAAATTATTGATGCTTGGCTTCCTTTAGATAATCGGCATGTCTCCCACATAGGAAACGTTTCTTCTAAGTTAGGTTTATGAATCAAAATCGAAATTAATATTCACATGACATTTCATATTTATGAATTTTCCATAAATTGAGTATGCTAGACAAATTTCAGTGAGTAATTCAGGAAATAGATGGTTTTATTTTAACAAATTTGTTGAAAATTATAGCTTTTACGGAAAAAACAATTAAGAACTAAAAGCTTTTAATAAATTTAAAGTTTTAAAACAAAATATATCTTTGCTCGTTTCCTGAAGTTTAAGCGGAAGTGACAACTTTTGGTTTAAAATTTCAGTTGTGATTCTTGTTAAATAATTTTTAATGTGTACTGTTAACATTCAAAATTATTTCTGATGTTAGGCAGTAAAATCAGTTGACTATTAGATAAGATTAATTGTAACGTTTGCTTTAAATCAAAATTTATAAAAATTAGAAGTCTACTAGTTAGTTTTTTGTACATGAACTGTTTCACGTTCGGTCGTACAATGAATACATATTTCTAGACGTAAATAGTCTATTATTTTATACACTAAACCTGAAGGCAAATATAAACAAATTCATAGCAAGCGAGAAAAGAAAATACTAACTGTATAATATTATTTATAATAAACTAATAACAAATTGCTAAAAATCTAACAAAAAATTTAAGTTAACCAACAAAACGAAAATAAAACAGAAATTCTTCCAGTTTTATGATATCGCTAAAACTATTTCAGTATTTTTAGTTCACCGAAACAAAAACAAAACATTAAAAATTTATCGCATTTCTTTGGTTTTACCCCCATTTTTTGAAAACTTTATTTTATATTTTATAATATGTATTAAAAAAACCAGTATTTTCACCAAACTAAAATGAAAATTGGTATACATTTTTTTAACGAATTAAATTAGAAATAAGTAAAACGAATGGAAAATACTAAATTTTTTTTTGTGTTGAATAATGGAAGCAAAAAACATTCTTTTGAAAATTAGTTCCAAAAGCTGGATTTTCTTTTCATTTTTATCTATTGTTTAAAGTTCAATGAACACACAAATGATTTTAAATGGATTTTTTGTATACTGAGAAGAACTATAACGGTGTGCTTTTTGATAAAAGAGAACTGTAAAAATTATTGGCGTAACGCCAGTTATGAGCAAATTTATTCATAAGAAAAAGTTTTCGTATTATTTTTAGAGATGTGTGCGATTTATTTTGGTAATCTTAAGGTGAAATATAAAAATTGTTCGTCTACTTTAAATGGTTTTAACGGATGATAAAAGTAAAAAAAAATAGTCTGGGATTAAGTTTTAAGCTTTATTTTTAATTTTAAGTTACAATATTTTCACACATAAGGTTCATTATTATTATTATACAACACACAATTCTCACAAATCCAATACGCGTGCTTTATGAATCTTTTAAATATTAACTTATTATTTAATTTTCTGTTGGCGTTAAACCTCCATAAATATTTAGCTTTTCAGCACTATTCACATATATCACGAATTGCGAACGTAATGCTTGTACTCATTTTGTTTTTAGTATTAGGAAATATGATCACATTTCTCCCTTTTTGAATTTGATTCTGGGTTGTAATTTAGTTGATTTTTATGAACTTCGCTTTTGTCTGTTTATGTTTAAGCTTCACAGAACTAAGCAACCTCCCTATTTATTTAATAAGTTATTGTTCAGTAGGTCTTATTCTTCAAATTTACGTTTATTTCCCCCTATAAACTTGTGTAGGTCTCTAAATACTTGGTTTTCTGTTAGAGGTATTTCTATTTGGAATTCTATTCCATTAGATATTAAGAGATCGGCGTCGCTTAGATCTTTTAAAACGAGTTATTTGGCGTGGCGCGCTTGAATGACAATACATGTTTAGTACTATTTTTATTATAATTTTTTTATATTTATTTATAATGTTTTTGTACGTAGTTTGTAAGCATTCACTTCTTGCAGTATCCTCCGTAACAAATGAGCTTGAGCTCAACATGGAGGGTATTAGCATGGAGTGGATTTGTTTTTTGAAAAAATCTGAGGTTTTTATGCCTAATGGAAGTATTTTTTTGTTGATGTTCATTTATTATGCTTCCATATGTGATTTTCCTCTACTAAAATTGTTATGTCAATCTATCAATAAATAAATAAATAAACTTTTTTTAGCAAAAATAATAACTAATCGCAATTTAAGAGAACGAATAGCTGGTTTCTTAAAAATTTGTCAACAAAATAAAATCCATCTAGAGATCGTAGCTATTCACTCTCTTAGTATAACATACCCATTTACTTAACATCCAATCCATTTTTAATATCACGAATAAAGTTACTAGCGTTCACTATTCGCGCTATATATGTATACTTTTGAAGCAGTACATACTCAGCTGATTCTTACGATTATTTACTTACTTCGATAAAATATATTATCACTTTCGTAAAGCAAAACTTACTAATTACTAACGAAATATTGTAAGGATGCTGATGATTTGATTGTATAATTCAACGTACAAGAGACGTGCAGAGTAATCATAATAGCAAACCTAAGTATGTATACGACGTTCCTGGAGTAAGCGATTTTCCTGGAGTAAGCGAAGAATCATTATCTTTCACTCCATTCTGCAGATACACAAAATTATTTGGGTGTACTACGAAATCCCGGTTTTCTTGTCTTTTAGTTCTAAAGTCTTGTAATAATTTTTTGGCCTAATGTAGCTGAAGTGCCGAGTATGTCGAAGGGCCGAAAGTATCAAAGGGGGGTTAGGGCCATTTCACCGTTTCCAGAAACATCGAAACAAAATTATAGAATGATAAAATATCGAAAAATTATTGATCTAAAATAAAAATGTCGAAAAAAATTTAGTCGAAAGAAAAAACACAGTAACTTTCTTTTAATCGAATATATGGTCGAATTTCGACTTTATATTTTAAAATATAATATTTATTATATTATATTTAAAGCAATATTTTGTTAATGCAGCATTTCGAAATGCAATAATTGTAGAGGCTAACGGTTTCGATAACTCTCATGAGCACGCGGGAAGTAGCTGCGCTCACCCCCCCCCCTCCCCCACTTAGCCTTCCGAGGGGCTTTAGATTTGAACTTCGGGGGACGTAGAAGCCGGGATCAGCAAACATGTCGCACTGCGTGCAGCACGTAGGACACGGATTATATAAAATATATTAATGACATCTACTAAAAGAAAAATAATCACACCGAAAATTTTGTTATGCAAGATTTTGTAATTACAAGATTTTGTACTTGCAACATTTTGTAGTTGCATGATTAATAAAAAAAAGCAATATTTTGTTAATGCAACATTTTGAAATGCAATATTTTATATCGATCCCAGAAATACTATTGCACTAAATATTCATTATTTCATTATAAAAAAATTACAATAATTATTTCGGAAAACAAAATTTTAAAAAACAAGATTTTGTTCAAAAACAATTTGGTCCCATTTAGATCGTATCAAATTTTAACATAATCGGTTAACAAAAGGACAAACTCCAGCTCTATTGACCATATTCCACAGTTTTATCAAAATATCAGTTAAGAACCCCATTTCCATCGCACGTGGCGAAGTTCAACATAATCGATTAAGAAATGGCCTAATTCCATCCCTAATGACAATATTCGAGAACTTTATCAAACATCATTTTAAAATCCCATTTAGATCCCTCATGTCGATTTTCGACATAATCATACGCGACAAAAACGCATTTTTGAATCCCATTTTGGACCCACATGTGAATTTCAACTAAATCGGTTAAAAATGGCCTAGTTCGCTAGCGATGGCCATCGCACGTGTAGAATTTCAACAAAATCTGTTAAGAAATGGCCAAATTCTATCCCTATTAGCCATTTTCTAGAACTTAATCGTAAACTCATTTTTGAATTTTGTCAAAAAATCATTTAAGAGTCGAATTTTCTCACATATAAAGTTTTAAAAATTCAAACCGGGATTTCCTAAAAATCTGGATTTTTTACACAAAACCAGAATTTTAAAAACCTGGACTTTGAAAACCAAGATGTGGCAATACACTTATTTATTCTATAAATTCACGCTACGCGATTCAACAAATAAATAGGTTCGTCTCCGTTATACTACCTAGTTAATATTTACAAAAATATACGGGCGACAAAAAATAAAAGGAAAAAATACATTGAAACTCTTCCAAGACTATCTTTGTTGAAGTAATTGTTTGTAATACACCTACGAAGTTCAATTCCCAACTCGGGTACGGAATTACAAATGAACAACCTAGTGTAAGAAGAGAGAATATGATCTTTGATTGCAATAAATGGAATAATCTCAGCGATGCACAAGTATATAAGCGCGTGCGATTTGGGATGCTGATAAAGTTGTAAAAACTAAAAAGTGAAATAGTTAACAGTGATGAGTGATCCCATTCAGTTTTATTATGTTTTTAGCCTATCCAGATTTGACCTAGTAGATCAAGCGGTTTCTTCGTTCGCAGCCTTAAGAGCCCAGTAAGACTTTGAAACATCAAACACACGACATATATCAGCATTTTGAAGTAGTTGATGTAGACTAACATGCTATATGTATTTTCTTGCGCGCTTGCATTTGCTTCACTAAATAAATCCATCTTCAGATCTCTATGGCGGATGACGGGCCATTAACTATGGGGCATCAACTATTCCAGCTTTGGAATGACTGGTTGATATTAACAACCATTTTCATTGTACATCCTCACAGCTGAACACCCAAAGTCCTGTTGTATAGCGCTCCGAAATAAGTAACATTGTAAAGCTCTGTATACAATTATATTTATTTTATATTATATATCATTATATACTCTTAATTTACATTATATACTTGATTTACTTTATATACTTGAATTCCTTCTATATGTTATTTTAAATGTTGTAGTAAAATTACACTTAAATACCGAGCTGAAATCGGATATCAAAATACTACCGAAATTCAGTTCTGCTCCAACATTCGATTTGATTTTACAAATAAATAAATAATAAAATTATTATTATAACTTAAAATATACTTGTATAAATTATAAACAATAAAATAATAATAAAAGATTAATTATATTTAGTGTTTGTTAAAAAGTAACCACCTTTAGATTTTCTCATAACAAATTTGGTGGCAGCGGAGGGATATGATATGATGTAATGTGATGTACATACTTTAATGTGATCTTAAAACGATAAAAAACTATTCGTACATCCATGAACAGTCAATCCCGTTGTGGTAAATCTATTCGTGAAAAACGTGTGGTGAAC
The DNA here is from genome assembly GCA_963691935.1 of Nephrotoma guestfalica. Classification (NCBI taxonomy): domain Eukaryota; kingdom Metazoa; phylum Arthropoda; class Insecta; order Diptera; family Tipulidae; genus Nephrotoma; species Nephrotoma guestfalica. The sequence continues at coordinate 180,604,524 of OY829913.1, forward strand.
ATTTTTAAAATTAATTATCATTTAAATCATAAGTGAAAAATGTTCTTAAAATCGAAAATATGGCACCATTATTCTGTGGCCACAAGGTAAAACGTAATAAGTCAATTTTCAATTTTTTAAAGTAGAGCTTTTAAAGAGTGATTTTTGCTAAAAAAAAACCCCCCCGTTTACACATAAGGGTTGGCTTTTCTGAAACTGAATGAATTATATTAGTAGCTATTAATTACAATAGTCAGATTTAAAATATCCTTCTTACCTAACCAAGGCGTTTTCTAACAACTACTCACTTTCGGAATAACTCGAGTTATCACGTTTTGCTTTGTTGCCACAGATATAAAATATGCCAGTTCGTGTGGTGAACATTTCTAAAATGTATTAGTTAAATTATAAGTGAAAAGACGGTCTTAAAATAAAAATATGGCACCGTTATTTAGCGTGTATTATAGTGGTTGACTTCCAAAGTGAAATTTAAAAATCTAATATATAAAAAGTTGCTAAAATATAATACCAACTAACTAATAACATTGATAAATATAATAACCTGTTAAAAATAATCAGTTCTAAAATCTACGTAAAATTATTTAATTAATGTACATCTTATGTATTATAACTGATAATACACATTGATCGAATTTAACTTAATTGATATATCATCTATTCTGCATTCAACGGTATATAATAGTAAAGTGGAATTAATATATCAGCTGTAAAGAACAATAGTTCATATACATCATCACAACAAATCTGGATAAGCGTTCTACTCAATTAAAAGTTCCTGCATTAAAATCGTAAATTTATTGGATTAACATCTTCAAGAAATTCACATCGTATACATCGAAATCAACTGAGGAGTAATGAACAATTCCCAGCTTTCATTTACAATTTAATTTTGTAAGTTTTTATAGTTTTAATTATTATTATTAAAAATCAAATTTAATTTAATTAATTATGCATACTAATATCTAGAAATAACATTTTACACAAATAATATAATTTTGCTATTTAATCGGATATACTATACAGTTACCATTTGAATATTTGTTTTATAATATGATCATACTTAATCATTAATAATTTTCTTTAGTATATAAATTCTAATACCGAAATATTTATTATTATTAATCATTTTATTATTAAATGTCGCGAAAATCACTCGATTCTCTACAATTACGCAATAGGAAAATCGCGAAAAATATCGAAAAAGATACCAGTACTGATATTAAAGAAATTTTACCTATAGTTATCAACCCATCGACATCACTTTTACCTTATTATAACATAGAATTTCCATTAATAATTGAAAAGGGAAAAATTCCTTCAAGTTTTCAAACTCATTCGGTAAATTCACAAGAAATTCTCACGACTACCATGGAATTTAATTTCGATCGTGCTTTTAAATTAATTCTGGAGTTTAATGGAGCTCATGATAAGCTTCATAGATTTCTTCATTGTTGCAATATAGTGTATAAAGATCTAAAGACCGATAACAATACAGCAGCGTTCCTGGAGTTAGTTCAAGCCAAATTAGTAGACGATGCTTACAATAAAACGGTATTAACAAATTCATATAAATCTTGGCATGAATTGCAGCAAGACTTGAAATCCAAATTTTTCAACGCTAGAGCTTTTGAACATGTACAAGTAGAACTAGTTCAGGCTCGACAGCATTTTAATGAAACCGTAAGAGATTTTGCAAGTCGGATTGAAAATTTATTAGCAGGATTAAACAAATCTTCTCTTGGGGTTAATGATAATAGTAATGTAGACAAAAATATACAACTTTTAAATTCTAAAACTGCATTAAGATCTTTTGAAGATGGTTTAAAAGATCCAATTAAATTAATAATCAAGGCATGCAGGTATGATAATTTAAAGGATGCTATTGCTAAGGCAATTGAAGAAGAGTGTTTAGCTACTTCTAATAAGGGAAAAATTTCTAAACCCGAAGATAACTCCAATTTGATTAATAACCCAACTAAACAAACTAAATGTCAAATTTGCTCAAAAATTGGTCATAGTGCAAAAACTTGTTACAGTCTTAATTTGACAAACCAACAGCCAAACTCATTTCGAACAAATCCATCGAATTTATTTTATAATAATTCCAATTCAAATCTCAATCGTCAATTTAAACCAAACTCCCATCTAATGAATAATGCTCCTCGAATTAATCAAATGCTTGTCTCATGTGCTTACTGTAAAAAACGTGGACATCATATTAGTGTATGCCGTTCCCGAACCAGAGTTAATCAACAAACAAATAATCATCAATCAACTAATACTCAACATTCGGAAAACTCAAGCGAATCCAACCGGGAATTACAGGATGTAGCGGTTCGGATTCAAGAGCTGTAAAGCTGCATCCTACTCAAAAAATAGGCTTACCGACACAAAAATATCTGATTCATTATTACAACCAATACATTCAACTTTTAACTCTTCTGTATTTTTAACAACTAAACATATGTTCTCATTTTCGATCAATTTTCATAATAACGACATGAAATTCGTAAGTCTTTATTTAAATATTTTGGAACAACCTCAATTTTTCTTAGTAGATACCGGAGCAGATATTAGTATCATTAAAAAACATTTTATTAAACCTGATTCACTTTGTTATCCAAATATAAAGGTTAATGTTAAAGGTATTACTTCTGAATCAATATAAACTTTGGCATTATGTCCTGCAAATATAAAAATATCCAGTGGTATTGAAATTCCACACAACTTTCATGTCGTTCAATCGGATTTTCCAATAAGTTGCGTGGGTATTATTGGTAATGACTTCCTTGGCACAAACAAATGCAATATAGATTACCTTCGCAATAAGATTATTATAAATCCAATATCAGTTAAAGATTAACAAATTTCGTTAAATCTTTCGTCAAATAATCCACCGATAACTATCCCAAGTAGATCTGAGAAATATGTAAAGATGAGATTTAAAACGGATCATGACAGAGAGTATCTGTGTCCGTCTCAAATTATTGTTCCCGGAGTGTATATTGCAAACACCATTATCAAAGTACTTAATTCTTTTGCAACAATAAGTATTATAAATACGAATGATTTCTCTGTACAATTAGATAATGTATATATAGAGCCAGAAAATTTACACGAATACCATATCTTTAAATTAGGTAACTGGACAGGCAAATTAGAAGAACGATTAAAAATTTTAAAAGATGAAATTAATGTTGAACATATGAATTATGAAGAAAAATCTTCTATAATAAAAATTTGTCAAGAGTACAATGACATATTTTACTTACCGGGTGACCAACTTTCTGTCACCAATGCTGGTTGTCATCATATTCCCCTGGTACCTAATTCGCGACCAGTAAATGTAAAGCCATATAGATTACCTCAGTCAACCAAAGCCGAAATTAACAGGCAAGTGCATGAAATGGTTCTAAACGGTGTAGTAGAAAATAGTAATAGTCCTTTCAACTCTCCATTGCTAGTGGTCCCAAAGAAATCAAATGATACTAATAAACGGTGGCGTGTAGTTGTAGGTTTCCGTCGTCTGAACGAGATCACGGTGGATGACATTTGTCCCCTCCCTAACATTGTAGATATTTTGGATCAATTAGGAGACGCAGTGTACTTTACCACCCTTGATTTAGCGGATGGTTATAATCAAATTGCTCTTAGTGATGAAGATAAATATAAAATGGCTTTTAGTACTCAAATGGGTCACTACCATTTCACAAGAATGCCTTTTGGTCTGAAGGGTGCACCTGCTACCTTTCAGAGGATAATGAACAATGTTTTGTCTGGTTTACATGGCGTTAAGTGCTTTGTCTATCTTGATGATATTGTCGTCTATGGTTACAGTCTTCAAGATCATAATAGAAAATTAAACGGCGTATTCGAATGTCTTAGAAAGTGCAATTTAAAGCTTCAACCAAAAAAGTGTCACTTTCTGCGAAAAGAAATTTGTTATTTAGGGCATATCATAACTGATCATGGAATCAAGCCAGATCCTTCAAAGCTTCAAGCTATTCATAATTTTCCAGTTCCGACAACTCCAAAACAAGTTAAATCCTTTCTGGGACTAATTGGATATTATCGACGGCTTATCGAAAAATTCTCAGAACTCGCACATCCTATTAATTCTCTATTAAAGAAAAATACACATTTTGTCTGGAATGCCTTTTGTCAGAATAGTTTCGAAATCTTAAAACAAAAAATATCAAATCCTCCAATTTTACAGTACCCCAATTTTGGGAAACGATTCTACGTAACGACCGACGGAAGTGAGATTGCTCTTGGAGCTGTTCTTTCTCAACGAATATGCGATGATGACTTGCCCGTGGCTTATGCAAGCCGGGTCTTAAATAAAGCTGAGCGTAACTATTCTACAATTGAGAAAGAATTGCTGGTGTTGTATAGCGCTCCGAAATAAGTAACATTGTAAAGCTCTGTATACAATTATATTTATTTTTATATTATATATCATTATATACTCTTAATTTACATTATATACTTGATTTACTTTATATACTTGAATTCCTTCTAAAGGGTGTTTTTTTAGGAGGTTTGTTTTTCCGATAGATGTCGTTTTATTTTATGACAGTTGTTTTGACAGCTCAAAGTGGCATTTCTACTCAGTATTGTTTGGCAAATCATTATGAATAGGTTAACTCCAGAACAACGTTTTCAAATCGTGGAAATTTATTTTCAAAATCAGTGTTCAATTAAAAATGTTTATAGAGCACTTCGTGAATTTTATGGTGCACATAATCGTCCGTCAGAGACCACCATAAAGAACGTAATTACCAAATTTCGGTCTACATTCACTCTTTTGGATGCCAAGCCACCGACAAGAATGAGAAGAGTTCGTACAGAAGAAAATATTGCTGTCGTTGAGGCCAGTGTCGAAGAAAACGACAATTTATCGATTCGTCGTCGTGCTCAGCAAATTGGACTTTGTCCATCGACTTTATGGAAAATTTTACGTAAAGATTTGGGTTTGGTGCCATACAAAATTCAATTGGTGCAAGAATTAAAGCCACACGACCATCGTTTGCGCCGTGAATTCAGTGATTGGTCGTTAAATCAATTGAACGAAGATCCATTTTTTTACCGTAAAATTCTCTTCAGTGGTGAGGCGCATTTTTGGTTAAATGGATACGTCAACAAACAAAATTGTCGCATTTGGAGCAAAGATAATCCACACGCCGTTCAAGAATTACCAATGCATCCTGATAAATGTACTGTTTGGTGCGGTCTATGGGCTGGTGGGATCATCGGTCCATATTTCTTTAAAAATGAGGAAGGACGACGCGTTACCGTGAATGGAAATCGATACAGAACCATGTTAAATGAGTTTTTGTTGTCAAATCTTGAAGATATGGATATGGATGAAATGTGGTTTCAACAAGATGGTGCCACTTGCCATACAGCACGTGAAACAATCGACTTATTGAAAGAAACTTTCAACGACAACATTATTTCGAGAAATGGTCCGGTGAATTGGCCTCCGCGTTCGTGCGATTTGACGCCACTCGATTACTTTTTGTGGGGATACGTGAAGTCATTGGTTTATGTGGATAAACCTCAATCGATTGACGCTTTGGAAACCAATATTCAACGTGTCATTGCTGACATACGCCCTCAAATGCTTGAAAAAGTGCTGGAAAATTGGACCTCCAGAATGACATTTGTGAAAAATAGTCGTGGTAGCCATATGCCAGAAATTGTGTTTAAATGTTAAATGCCAAAAAATTATCTACCAAATAAAAAAAAATTTTGGTCATTTCATAATTTTATATGTGTTTTATTCAAAAAAAAAATCGGCAACCTCTTAAAAAAACACCCTTTATATGTTATTTTAAATGTTGTAGTAAAATTACACTTAAATACCGAGCTGAAATCGGATATCAAAATACTACCGAAATTCAGTTCTGCTCCAACATTCGATTTGATTTTACAAATAAATAAATAATAAAATTATTATTATAACTTAAAATATACTTGTATAAATTATAAACAATAAAATAATAATAAAAGATTAATTATATTTAGTGTTTGTTAAAAAGTAACCACCTTTAGATTTTCCCATGACAGTCCACACAGGTTTTAGAATTTGTCGCTATAGTAGCTATTTAATATGTAAAGTTATCCCAGAATTTCTCCCTAAGAGCCACTCTGTTTTTCTGTATTTAATGTTTAAATCTTCTTTTTTCTTTTTGAAATGTCCCTTAAATTTTGGTTTCGCGTCTAGAGGCATGCCTAGATAATATTTTTAAAGTGTATGGTTTCAGAGATATGAGCAAAAATTAATTACAGCATTACAGGAAATTGTAACGCCAATTAAAACAAAATAAATTAAATTGTTTTTCGATTGAATAAGTAAATGTTTAATTTAGGTACTGGTAAAGTTATATGAGAATGGAGTTAAAAGGAGAAAACAAAAGTGATTTTATAAACAGTATTTGTAATTTTACTTAATGTTCCAAATGTCTCCCAATTAATTCTTAAAAAAATGTCTAATCGTGTTTCAAAACAAATGTCAACTGCCCCCAAATCAGTTTTTGAAATATGATTTCTAAAAGTCTCTTTAATTCTTTCTTTCATATTTTCTGCTGTGGTAGGCCGATCGAAATATGCAAAGATATTTTTTTGTCCCCATTACCGTCACTTTTAAATGCAATTTCGTCTATCCACAAAACATGTTGAAACGAAGTTTGAATCTTCTTTAATTCGTTGGGATCAATGACAAAATTCAATTCTGTTCATAAAATCATTATCTGATAATTCCTGTAGCAATGATACTCGTTTGAACATAGTTTCTCTCAAACCACAATAAACGGTTGTTTGAGATGTTCCTCTATCTCGTGTAATATTTCAAGTGGGTGTGTGTGAGTCCTGTGATTCTGCAGGCAGCACATCTACAACACTTTCCTCTTGAGTATAACTAAGTTTAGAATTTAGCGTTAATCCCGTCTTGTTAGTTGTTGGAACAAGCGAGATTATACCGTTATCAAATAAAATAATGGAAAGTGAACCATTTTTAAACCACGTCGAAATACTTCTAACGTCAGCATTAAGTTCCATAACAATCTCATTTACCCTCGAAAAGTCGCTACCAATATAAAGTTGCAAATCAACAGCATAAGGAAGAAACCTACAATTTAGAATTGAAGAAGGAAGATCATTAATATAAATAGAAAAGGGTAAATGCTAAAATATAGAACCCTGACGTACACCAGTGATTATCTTACACACATCAGAAACATCATTGATCAACTTGTTTAAAAAATGTAACTTCCGTAGGTGTTTAGTTATTTGAAGATGCATTATCTTCTCAAGTACCTTGATAGGACAGATAATATACTATTCGGCCGAATATCAGTACTGCCAATCACATCCTTCTTAAGAAGAGGAATAATATGGCAGACACTGTAAGCTGCCCAAAAAATATAATATTATTTTTGTAAAATGTATATAATATTATTAAATCCAATAAGGTATTTTCTAATCCAGTTTTGCAATAATGCAAGTTGCATAAATTTACACAATCAGTAAATTTATTACTAACCAACATATTAAAGTTACAGTCGCCACAGCAAATTATTTTTTCACACTGGGATAAGTATTGAGAAAAAGTAATTTGTAAACCATCAAGTCGTATTCATTCAACTTTTATATCCAGCAACAACGATTTAGATTATTCTTTATTTCCGCAAACAGTAACAGATTTTTATTCTTAATTCGACTGCACACAAATACAAATAAAAAAGCAACTTTACACTTCTGCGGCTGAATACGAACTAACTTTCTCTTCTTTTCATATTCAGTTTTTATTATTTCATTAGGTGCGTTTTTAGGTATTAATTCAATATAATTTACGTTAACAATAAAAGATAAAATTCAAACAATAAACTAATATTTAAATTGATATTCATTACGGTGGCCGTAACAATCTTCAGAACGAGTTGATGGTGAATCATCAAATAAATAATCAATATAAGAATTTTACCACCACATCCTGCAAGTTCTTGGTTTCTGAAGTATCACGGAAATAAGGCACACGTAGTATATTATTTGCTCGATCAGATCTGGCTGTAATTTTACTGTTAAGAAAAGTTTCAGTTATAGCAAGAAAGTCAAATTTGTGTACGTCTGCAAAATACAAACTTCATCAAAATCCTTTACTGAGCTATGAACATTTAAATGACAAAAATCAATGAATGAAAATTTACCTGATTATCACATGGAACAACCGATTATATTAACTAAATTATAGTTTAACTAATAATTATCGTTAAACCCGATGCAGCAGGCATTAGAAACAGCTTCCGCATAGAAAAAACATTTCTTTTGAACTGCCTAGTTCAATGAATAAAGATTTCGATTTGTTGATATTAATTAATAACTATTCAATTATTACCGTTCAAACATGTTAGCTAGCGTAGAAATATTTGCATCAATAACCGGTGGATCGAATATAGAGATGTGAAGCCGTAGTATCGGAACTACAGGTTTTATTCCAAAATCAAATTGTAGATCTCTAGTTCTACAAGCTTGTCAGTTATTTTAGGTGTTACTTATGTCAAAAATGGCAGTTTCAATAGGCATACTGAAAATTGTATTGCGAAAGCGAATGCGATGTTTCGATTTGTTAAAAGATGGACAGGTGAATTTAAAGATATTCAAACGTTATGTTCACTCTATTTCGCTTACGTTCGATCTCAACTGGAATACACTGTATCGGTCTGAAATCCATACTATGCTGGGCACATTAAAAGAATTGAACGCATTCAAAACAAGTTTCTGATTTTCTTGTTAAAGGAAAGTGACTGGGATTACGACCACAATTTACCATTTTATGATATGTGGCTCGGTTACCTCCGTACTCAACAAGATACACGGATTACAAAATATGCACGCTCGAAAATAGACGACTACTCGTAGGCGCGGCTTTGGAAAACATATCAATTCATGTGTCTTGCAGAATATTTCGAAAACATGAGTTTTTAACACTAGAACACCATTCCACAAACTATGAAGAAAACTCAACCTTGTCTCGAAAGTTGTCTAAACCATTCAACATCGTCGACGATCAATTTTATTTTAATTTATCAAAGAACAACTTCAAAAATATCCTGAAGAATTATATTTTAAATGATTTGTTTGTTTTAAAGTTCTTTATTTGAATTTTTACTAGATACTCCCATAGTTTCAGTAACTGGAATTTCCGAAGTGTCGGGTACACCTACGCAGTTATCATACGAGCACGTCTACGCAGTTATTATATCAGCATACAATCCAACGTCTAACTGAATATGATGGCGATGATTAATATCCTCACTGGACGCACGAGGAGAAAGTGCATCAGCAGACAACATCACAGATGAACATGTAGGCAATGAAGTTGAAATGAAAGGCATTGCACCCCCAGGCAAATAACCTAAGATTATGCTTATTTGGTTTCTATTGGAGGCCAGCTCATCCATTACCTTCGTAAACCCAGCTTGCACAATATCGTAGTTGTTAACACTATTTACTATTATTATTTTGTTGTGATTTTTAAATAGTTCCTAACAAATTAGAGTACAGTATTTACTTCAAAAATGTGCTTTCGGTTCATTGGAAAATTGCCGCATTTGTAAGAAAACAATAAGGGCTCTGGATTAAGTAAACTGAAATTTGCAGAAGTTCGCAATCTCGACTTATACTTTTTGATACATGTATGAAAATGTAGTCGGTTAATGGCCACGATATATAATATACGTCTCTAAATTGTATAATTTACTTGTATATGTATAACACAAGTTATTCTACGGTTTTGACCGTATGAACTTTGAATTAAATTTATACTTTTAACACTATGTGCTATCGCACTTGGCGAAACACACTAACACTTAATAACACAGATTATTTCGCACAGAAATTTTTTTGAATATTTTAATTTAAAAATTGGTCTAAAAAGTTTAAAAAATTACTCGATCGATTTCGACTTGTTTAACTCATCATCAGGAAAGTTTACTGATTTGTAAAAATAAAAATTTAGTTATATATAGTAGAAATAAGCAAAAGAAAATAAAAGAACGAGGGACCAAAAATAGGCAATAAAAATTGATCGTTCCAACCATCTTTTGTTTATAAGGAAAAATTACTAAATAGGGGGGTAGGATAGGAGGTAAGCGATTAGTCATCGGCTGAATAAGAAAATTCAAGGTATGTTGAAGTACATTTAATTACCCGACGTTTTAGTCATATTATTAAAAGCTTGAGAATAGAACAGGGCGGGATCCGTAATTGGTGAGAAGCGGATTGCTCTCTGTTTGTTAAGATCAATCATTTGCTTCGTAAGATCAATCATTTTAATTAAAATAAACAAAAAAAATTCTTTGCGAAATAATAAAACAAGCGTTTAATATAATGTGTTTATTTATTAACAATTAAATGTATGTAATCTTTCTATAGTTTTTCATACATAAGAATATTCATGTGGTATGTTAACTATAAAGTGCAAAAGATTTATGATGTCAATGTACAGGGATGTGCTGCAAGTTCATCTATATATTTCAAAAAATTATGCCATTTTCCTTGTTGTATGCTCGTTTATTTTGAGAGTGGCATAAGTTACTTTTTCAAAAAATCAAGTTGATGATAACATTAGTTACAATTTAACGGCATCTCTTCTTTCAAAGTAAACGGCTCATATCATACCCACGTTTTCGGCTTCAATTAATTGTGTTCATAGTTTTACATTGTTGGTTTTCCATAAAATATTCTACAGATATAACGCACACAAAACGTACTTACATCTCCTCCTAATATCTCCTTCTAGGTATAATCAGAATGCGTTTAATTTTTTCTCATTCTGCACACGCAAAACAAAAATTTACAAAATTGACATATTTATACGTATAAATTTCAATTTAAAGCATTATGGTAAACAGAAAAGGTTTATTTTTTTTGTTCCTAGCTCGCTGCTCTATTATATTATTATTTTAAAAGGAAAATAGGATTTTAGTGTTGATAGATAAATCAAGCTCAGGTGTCAAAGGGAATTAGGGAATTGATAACAGATTTTATTTTAAATATTTTGTAGGTTTACAGTGTCATTTTTTATACGTTTGTATCGGTACACAAGAGCAAAAGTTTTTTCTATAGTTTATAAAAAAATTCAATTCGTAGTCTTTTTTACAATCAATAAATTGTATATTTATCTTTTGACATTTTTGTCAAAAATTTAATCGTCATTTCGAAAACATAAATTTAGTTTGAGTTAATATTTACTTTAGTTATTAATAAAACTCAGTTTGAATTAATTTGAGCTGTATATACATATTTAACGAATTCTATTGATCTGCACGGTAAAATTGTCTGTAATTTTACACATTTTTTTAAAACATTAAACAAACGTAAAAGTTGGAAAAAACTGAGTCTATACCAATTGTATTTCTAACGTAATTTCACTACTTTAGCGGCAGTATTGGTTAAAGTGACTAATCATTCCAAACATAAAATTGAAAAGTCTTTTGGACATTTTTTCAATAAAATTTCTTGCGTGTTTACGCAAGCGTAGAGAGCGACGCAGTTAAGTGTAATTGTTTCTTATTTTACGTTGTTTTAACTAAAGTGTAAGCAGCGGTTTTACATCAAATATTGCTTATTTGTAATTTAATTACAAATGTTGTTGATATTTATTTAGTCAAAATTCTATTTTCGTATATTTTAATTAGCTCTAAACAAAATTACAAAATAAAAGGTTTAGAAAATGAGATAAATTTAAATTTGAAAGGGCCGCTGTATTCTAATTTGTGTGTAATTTTACGTTTTCAGAATGAAAATTCTACAACACAAAATTATAACGAGGGTATCAAAAATTTGTTTAATTTTGCTACAACGTTTAACGTTGTAAGCAAAATCATTTGTGCAATTGTACGGATGTGTATTATTCCTTCGTCAGTGGGTAGACGTACTCGGTGTTGGAGAAGTTTTATAAGTGCGTTACATTTTAATAGTGTACAAGTACAAATTGGAAAAGCAAAAAATTATAAATTTTAGTTGAAGAATTCTACAATATTAAGTCCAAGTATCCATTTTTCTTTATGATTGTAATGTTTAGTCATTTTAAGCAAACTGCCACTAAAATAATAGTAAAATAGGTACAATAGGAATAAAATTGCTACGGCGTCTATAAATGTAGACACGTTTATTCAACTTTTGAGTAATTTGCCATAAAACGAGTTTTATTGCAACTTTAATGTTTCAATAATATAATTTCTTTCTATACTGTGCAGCTTCTTATTCGCTGCTCTGTTTAAATTTTTCTAGTTTGTTGGTGGCTGTATCACTTAAAGTAACTAAATTTTACAATAAAAACACACAATAAAAATCGTTTTTACACTAAAAGAACATTTTTAATTCTTCATTTTATCAAGCACGAATTATAACTTTTTATTTACTTGAACACAATTATTTAATTATTGCACACAATGTTTAATTACTTAACAATACAATCTTAATTTAATTATTTTTTACAAGTTACGATATTCTCACTTAAGGACGATGTTCCATCGTTCGTTTCCAAATACATTCGAAATTTTTATTTTCTTTAAAACAGGTTATTTAATATAAAAATGTGCTTTTTGATTACGTTAACAAAAATTACTTGTGGGAATAAAATTGAAATGTGATAAATTTAAAATGAAATAAAATATACAGTGAGCGGATTTGAAATTCGGACAAAGAACATGTAGCCTTTAAAACGCGAAATAACACGTAAATAAGTTAATGTTTTTCTTATGTAAAAGACAAATTATAATACAAATAACCCAATTCTAATCAATATTTAACCAAAATGATTTCTTCAAAAATATAAATGTTTTTATTCGAAAGACTCTTCCCATTTTTACGGAAGTTGATTTAATATTCGGACAAAGCACTCATTTTTAACTAAAATGTACCTCACAAACTAGCGAGCCAAGATTTTTCGTAAAAATTGTTATTTTCCGTTAGGTAAAAATTTCAACCAGCAGCTGTATTAAGTTTTAGTTAGAAACTGATACTCGTAGTTGTGCAGTAATTATCGCCGGAAACCAAAATGGGAGGAAAAAACAAAAATACTAGCTTTGAACAAAGACAATTAGTCATATTTCATTACGAAAAAAAGAAAACGATCCGGGAAATTGGAAATATTTTAAATTTAAGTAAAAGCACGGTGTATGACATGGTAAAAAGATATAAAACAGAGGATAGAATCGAATTAATACCTCAGAAAGGTCGGCCTAAGCTGTTAAATCGTAATGAAGAACGCTGGATAATAAGTCAAGTACGGAAAATCCGAAAATTAGTGCACCGAAATTGACCACTAAGCTAAACGAGTTATATAAAAAATTTGTATCGGTAGATACTGTTAGAAATGTAATTAGAAATAATGGATACCATGGTCGAACACCAAGAAAGAAACCATATATTAAGGATGGTAACAGGAAGAAACGTATGGATTTCTGCAAGTTGTATTTGAATAAGACTGAAACATTTTGGAATACAGTATTATTTACTGATGAAAGTA